>PVJL010004389.1:0-130634 GCA_004026885.1 Lyroderma lyra
TGCCATTTACAACAAAATGGATGGACCTGGAGATCATCATGCTTAGTGAAATAAGCCAGACAGAAAAAACAAAGGACTGTATGACTTTACTCATATGTGGAATATAAAACTGAAAGCAACAAAGAAAAAAAACCCAACCAAACAAAAAGCACATGGACCCAATCAATAATTTAATGTTTATTTGCAGACAAGTGGGGAGGGGAGGGGACAAAGGTGAGGGTGGGAGAGGAGGGAGGGAAGCTAAATATAAGGTGATGGAAAGAGAACTCACACTGGGTGGTGAACTTATTATAGAACGAGTTGACAATGCACTGTAGAATTGTACACCTGGAACCTTTCTAATTCTTGCTATCCAATGTCACTCCAATAAGTCTAACAATAAAATAAATAAATTAATTAATTAATAATAGAACTACCATAAGACTCAGCAATTCCAATTATTTATCCAAAAAGAATTGAAAGCAAGGTTTTGAAGGAATACTTACACACCCATTTTCATAGCAGTATTATTTACAATAGCCAAGAGGTGGAAGTAACCCAAATGTCAACCAATGGATGAAAGGATAAGCAAAATGTGGCATATTCACACAAGAGAATGTTATTTCAGCCTAAAAAGGAAGGAAATCGTCTCATAGGCTACATCATTAATGAACCCCGAGGACATTATAGTAAGTGAAGTAAGTCAGTCTCAAAAAAGAGAAATACTGTGTAATTCCATTGATACAATTTATCTAGAGTCATCAGATCCATGGAAACAGAAAGTGGAATGATGGTTGCAGGGTTGGGGGCTAGGGGAAGGGGAGTTGTAGCAGGAGTAGAGTTTCAGTTTTACAAGATAAAAAAGTTCTGGAGGTTGGTTGTACAATAACACGAATGTCCTTAACAACTAAGAAATGGTTAAGTTGGTAAATTTTATGTTATGCATTTTTACCACAATAAAAGTTGCCTTTTAAAGTGACTGAAAAAACTATGCTGAAAGTATTATTCAAGAGATGAGGGGGAAAGGAGAATCATGGATCACGTTTAAAGGAACAGCTAGGAAAAGAATATGATAAGGCTACGCTAAATCCTATGGAGTTTTTGAACAATATTTTTTTGAAAAATATACTACTAAGGTCATTCAGTTCAAGAAGCAACATGAGGACATGAATGTAAAAGTGGTTTAAAGGCTCATACCATTTTATAAATGCCAGGTGAGAATTATTGGAGGCAGTCCTACGGCAAAATCATTTAACCTGGGAAAGAACTCATCCTGGCTTTACTACCGGTGGGGAGCAGGGAAGTCACCTAACTTCTCAGGTGGTGGTGTTTGCATCTATAAAGTGCAGCCAAGACCATCTACCTGTACATGTGAGATGGAAAGAGATGGTGTAAATAAAAGCACTCTGTAAATGATTAAGCACAAAGGATGACTGTTGTGGAAATTTTCCAAAACAGTAAAATCCCTCATTTCATTCAAAGTTTTGAAAGACTTAAATGTTCTTTGTAAATTGCATAAACTTTTTGGTCAGGGAGTTCAAAATATCCAATTAAAAATTTTATTTTGCTGAAATGTTTAAACCTGCAATGTTTAAACCCTCTCATTCTAAACTCGGTGGACAAGGAGAACCCCAAGTCCATTCAAGTTCCCTCCTTCAGGTCTGGGGAGACAAGCATGTGCCTCCTGGCATTATAGGGTTCTAATCAAAACCCAGTGCTAAGAGAAAGGGCCACTTACTATTTGTTCTGGGAATTTCAAAATGAGATGGTAACTGATGGTATCTGTAATCAAAGCGTGGTTCAGAGTGAACAGCCTCCCAGAGGCTGGGCCTATGTATTGGTCCTCGCTGGCCTCAGCCTCAGAAAAGGAAACCTCTTTCTAAATCAGTGGCTCCCCCCAAAAAGGACGTGTGTGCCCCAAGGAAGGTGTAAGGCAATTTATTGGGGCTGAAGAAAGAAAAGATTAGGATTTCTATTTATATATCTTTAAATCTAAAATTAAAAACAAAATCTAGCTTTTATAATATTTAATACTCAGATTGACTCTGACATTCTCACTTAACCGATAGATCTCCTATCAGACGGCCAGGTGTAACAAACGTTATGTTTACAGACTTCTGCTGGAAGCTGAGCGCTACATTGTGATGGAGGAATTAATCGGCAATCTTGTCCTGGTTTTGCTTTTAGCATATTGTTCTGCAGCTAGATGAGTTTATGGAACACCATATTCCCTTTGAACTAAAGATCCCTTATGAAATGAATAAATGGTATCAATTCTTGCAAACTATAGATTTAATATGCGACTAATAATGCAAGTATAAGAACATAGCAGAACTGACAAGCTCTTTGCCTGCCACTTTATGAAGAAATCACATCTGACAAGAAGTTGGCCAAAGACAACAAAAGGTAGCAGCATGATTTGCAATGCAGATTTATATCCACTGATGCGTCAGTGAACTTCACCCTCAGTGTATATGGTGCTCCAGGGGTTTTAGCTAATGATGGTACCACATGTACACAATTAACAAACAAAGTGGAGGCTCAGGCATTCTTATTCTGATGGGGTATTCAGTCAAACAAATTCGGTCAGCCCTGGTCTAGAGTTGGACAGGAAAACCCCATGTTTTAGGCAGCAACCACCCCAAGGCATGTGGTCCTTGTTTTCATGCTTCTTCTCTATCAAATAAAGAAAAGTTCCATTAGCAGAGTCTGACAGCCTAGAATCTGGATACTGAGAAAGAAAACAGGGCAGTAATCGTTTTTGATAGAAGAGTCTAATAATCTACGGGCTATTTCTAAGAGCAAGACGCAAAGCAGGAGCGTTACTGCTTTGGGAAGAAGATAAGAGTGTGCTAGAGCAAGCCAGGGTGTGAGAGGAACTTTGATGATACTATGAAAGACAATGACTCAAAAGCTGATGTCAAAACTGAAAATGGGGGTTTCAGTTCAAGCTGGTGACAGAGGATCCTGAACTCCCCTCCTCCCACAGACACCAAGTCTACAGCTACATACATCCATTCCCTCTGAAAGAAATCCAGAAACCAGCTGAGTGACTCCTACATATCAGGTGAACAAAAAAACCCACAATGAAATGGGGAGGAGAGGCTGAGACACAATCCATGAACCACATCCCAGCGTGGCAACCCATAACTGGGAGGGAACCCACAATGCCAAGCTTCTCCCTGAAGAGCAAAGGGTTTGGACCCCACATCTAGCTCCCCTGTTTTTAAGACTTCCACCTGACAGATGGGCTCCCCAAACACCTAAAGCCAATGGGGCTTGCATCCATGAGACACATAAGGTTACAGGAAACTAAGTGAGTACTCTCAATGGGCTTGCAGCGACTCACTGTGGCTATTCCTCTAGGGCACAGGGCAGAGGTTCAAAGAAAAAGCCAAAAACTGAGAATGGGCTCCTCATGGGCAGGACAAACAGAAACCATTAGGGAGAAATGATCTGGAAGCTGCTCAATATCTGGGAAACCAGGCAAGGCTTGGTTCAAGAGGACGACAGAATCTTCCACAAGCTGAGTAACCAAAGGAATACTCCTTGGGACACAGCTCTTTTCTCTGCAAAAATCACTCCAAACCTAAACAATTAAAGAAGTAAAAACAACCCCTCCCTAAAACATCTCAGAGTAGAATTTCTCTGGGAAATATAATTTAATATAATTCTGGGCTGTGACCCTCACTTGACCTCCTACTCTGCAAAAGAGACAAAAGAAAGTATTAGATAAAGGTTCTCAGGGGCCCCAAAGCCAATCCAGGTGATAATATCACAGAGCTGCCCCAAACATCTGGGATGAAGAAACATGAGGGGCAGCCAGGAGTAAGGGTGGCCCTAAAATGCTTTTATAGAAGGACTTCCCAGTGGCAAGCTGATGGGGTGGGATGCATTTGCAGAACATTTTGCATGAAACTGAGACCAAGTCACTTATCGACACAGGCTCCTTAGGCTGGTGGAGCTGTTGAAAGACCCCTGACCTCCCACCATGGTGCCGCTGCTGCCCAGATAGAACAGTCACTGGTCTAGGAAATTCCAGTCTTTACCATCACTGTACAGCCCCTCAGAATGATTAAGGACATCTTTATTAATTAGAATCAGACTTCATTTCCATTGTCAACAGAAAGCTTATTAGACTGTGCTGGCATCTTTAACTTATTCCTTGTGTAAGTATCATCAAGGGGTGTGAGCTGCAGACACATAGCAGAGTCAGTCTGTGTTTCCAGAATGGTAAAGAATGGTAGAAAAGTGACAAGAGAAAAATTCTGAGGAGTCCTAAATTAAATTACGGCGGGCCAGAGAATGGTGGGGGGACACAAGGGAGGTTAACCAGTTATCAGCTGTCGGCAGAAACCTAAGACTGCTTACATTCCTGAATGTACACTGAAATTCTGAGCCAATTTCTATCTGGAGGGAATGGCTGGCCACCAGATACCACTGCATTGTGTGTATACGTGAACTTTTGGACTGTTGCCCACAGTCAATCGAAAAGTAACAAACGCTCCTTCCTTGTGGACTGTGCCTCTCTCCCAGAACTGTCCCCATGTCACCTTTTCCCACCTCTCTTACCTATAGCTAATGTAAGTTCTTTCAAAACAACTTACATCTTCCTTCCATGAGTCCATTGTATAAAAATCCCATCAGCTCCAGGACAAGGGCATTTGTCTCCTCCACCCTGCCCTGCTGCCTGCACACCCCAGGACCTGGTTCTTTTTCTGGCTAGCATGTGGCTCAATAAACCCTTTCTTTCAGAAAAGCTCGCGGTCACCAAACTTTTCTTTTAACAAGAGTAAAGAGCCTCACTATGACTCATTCCCTTGGGGAATGGCACAGTGGCCTCTAATGAAGGAGCATGCTCCAACATCTGCTGCACTGGGTACCTCCAGCCTTGGGCGGTTCTGGCTTTAGCTGTGACATGGGCAACAAGGTGGACAGAGACAGAGGTTTCCACCCTATGACTCCGCACGTACTTACGTACCTTTTCTTCCTGTCTCGGGTGCTTGGGGAGACTTCTCCTGCTGGGCAGCAGACAGAGCTGGGGAAGCAGCTTTCCTCTCTGTCTCCATCTGTTCCTCCTCAGCCCTCCTCTGGGCCTTCCTCTCCTCAGTGGGTGGTGGTGAGAGCGGCGGGGGGGCACTGCATGGCTCACTGGGCTCCGCATCAGGCTTCGCCGGCCTGCGAGCCAGCAGCTCTACCAGGTAGGGCCTGCTCAGTTTGCACAGCGGGGAGGATGGTGGGGTCTGACTGGTGGGCTTGGGTGCCAGGGCGGGTTTCTGAGCCAATGGCATTCTATTGGCTACTTTGTCATGCTCTGGAGCCAGGGTCTGGCTGCTGGCTACTGGGGACCCAGGCTGGGCTGCAGGAGAGAGGCTGGAAGGGCTTTCAGCAGAGTCCTTCCTACTGGATGGGGCTTGCTTCCTCTCTGAGGGGAGGGATGGGCCGTGCTTGAGGGCCACACCCTCTGTCTCTTTCTCTCCATCTGTGCTCCCTGGTGCAGGCGGTCCCCCATCCGCACTATCCCCTGTGCTGCTGTGCCTTTTCTTCTTCTTCTGTTCTGTCTGTTGGTCACAGTGGAAGCGCAAGGAGTAGTTGGTCCTTCTCAACTTTATTCCAAAAGGTGAGGCTTTTTCCTCTCCACCTGGCGTCATAGGGTCTGGCTTTCCCATACCCCCGCTAGTCTCGCTGTCCGAACTGATCACAGCCTCTGCATGGGCAGTTGCTTTCTGTGGAGGGTGAGGAAGGCTTGGAACGAGGAAAGATGGAAGGTCTTTGGCAAATTTGCATCCCTCGGTGGTATCTGTTGGCTCCTGGTGCACCCCCAGTTTCTCTGCACCCTTCTGGTGCTCATTAGTATCAGCAGCCAGGAGTGGGGGTTCTGTCTCATCACCGGCTCCCAGCATGGGTCTTTTTCTAATGCTTTCGGGTTCTATGTTCTGTTTGGAGGTCTCCATGCCCCCATCAGAGAATTTCTGCCAGGCAGGCATAATGGAGAACTTTGCATTTACTGGTGGGGTCTTGCGGAGGTTCCCTCGGGAATCGCACCGGCCCCTGGGAGTGTGCTCATCACCAGGCTGAGACGGGTCTCTCTTGCTGCGCTGGTCACCGTCTGCGTTCTTCAGGATTCTGGACCGAATAGAAGCCCATTCGGCTAGGGCAGCCACACTGCTTGGAGACTCGTGGTGGGGCCTGGTCTTCCCACTACCTGCCCGGGGGTCGGTGGGGGCTCGGGGTGGATTCTCCAGGGCGGGGACATCCGTGTGCTTCTTTTCTTCTGACAAACCCAGGAGAGACTTGCATGCCGTGTCCTTGATCTGGCTCAGGTTGACGGCCGGGCCACAGAGCTGCGCGCCGGTGACCAGAATGGCCGTGTGGGGGATGCTCAGGGCCGAGGGCAGGGCGTGGGAGGCTGCGCTGGCTTTAGGAGCCTTTGGCTCATGGGGAGTAGAAGCAAGTCCTGCATCTTTCACAAGCGTCACTGGGCTCAGGTTGACTTTGGGGAACAGAATTTGTTTCCCTCCTGACGACACCTGGAAGGTGTAGGGTCTGGGCATGCTCTGCCTCTCGTCCACTTCCTGCCACCTGAGCTCCTCCACCTTTCTGTCCTTTTCTGGAGGAGCAGCCTCTTTCTTCTTCACTGGAGCCTGCCTCTCTCCCACTGGCACCTCTTGTTTTTGGGGAAGGGGTGGGTTCACCTCTTCCTCCTTTTCCTGATGTTCACAACGATCTTCCCCCTGAAAATCCCCCCACTTTCCCTGCTGCACCTGTGATGGCTCGGCCTCTTGGCTCTGCTTCTCACAAACACTTGGTTCCTCAGAGTTTTCTCTCTGCCTCTCAGGACCCAGGTGTTCTTGTTCTGGTTTCTCTGCAAAGTCAGTCTGGAGGGGACTCCTTGCACCCCTTTTGTTGTCCTGCTCCCACTGGCTCCCCGCCCCCAGTCTCGATGCCTCCCGAGGCTCGTTGTCTGCCTCCTGTGGCCTCTGCACCTCCGTCTCCTCCTGCTCTCTGCTCAGCTCTTCCCTTCTATTTGCTGCCTCCTCCTCTTGCTGTCTCTGCTCCTCCAGCTCCTCCTGCCTCCTGAGCTCCTTCATCCGTTTCTCTTCTTCCTCCTGTTGCCTCTGCTCCTCCAGCTCCTGCTGCTGCCTGGGCTCCCCCAGCCTCCTCTCCTCTTCCTCCTGCCACTGCTTCCCAGCCTCCAGCTCCTCCAGTCTCCTGAGCTCCTTCAACCCCCTCTCCTCTTCCTCCTGCCGCTGCTTCCCGGCCTCCTGCCACCTCTGCTCTTCTAGCTCCTCCTGCTGTGCGAGGCTCTCCAGTGGCTCAGCCTCTTCTTCTAGATGCTTCTGCTCTCCCACCTCCAGGTGCCTTCTTTCAAGCTCTTGCTCCTCTTGCCCTTGGCCTTGGCCACCACGTCCTTCCTGTCTCCACCTCCACTCTTCGCCTTGCCTCACGTCTGCCTCTAACTGTAGTTCTCTCTCTCCCCCACCCTCATTCTCTCCTTCCTCCTCTAAGAGCTCTTGCCTTCTATTCTCTTCCCAAAGCCTCCTCTCCAGGGCCTGGAGCCTCTGCTCTTCTAGACGTCTCCTTTCGGCTGCTTCTGCCTTCTGCCGCTTGTACTTGGCCTCAAGTTCACGCCAGTACTCTTCTTGACGTCTCCTCTCCTCCTCAGAGTCCAGTGGCTCTGGCTCCTCTTGGTGCCACATCGGCTTGTTTTCTCCAGGGTGTCCGTTCTGGTCCAGGGACAGCTGGCGTGGAAGGCCATCTTTTTCTTGTTCATTTGGTCGATCCTAACATTGCAAAGGAGAACAGAGTTTTAGCCTTCTCCTTTTGCACAGGCAACCATGACTCATCCTTTTCACCATGTAGGTGGCCCTCTTAATCTCAAAAGACAGGTAATTGTTCTAAGTACAGATGTCGGTAACTCAGGCTGTCACACCAAGAGTAAATTGTGGGGGCGGAGGAAAGGACTTGAACTTCCTGTTTGCTCTCTAGCCCTTTCATTTGTCATTCTCAAATTCTTTTTTCTTAATGTGAATGAATAATCATAGGAATACTAATAGTCCAGGATAAGAAAGGTGAGGGAAAAAATGATTCTTCCACTTCGTCTATGTCCCCTGAAACTTATGACTTAGAGGTTCACCCTAATCAAAGTGAAGAACCTTTGGCTAAGCCATGGCAGAGGAAGTCCGGGCCACCTTTCTGCTGAGAAGCAAACGCAGTGTCTGGAGCCCCTCAAAAGGCAGCGTCTCACTCTCTCTGAGGTCCACTGCTCCCTGCCCCCTGCCCCAGAGGGCAACGCGCCAGAAAGGGCGATGGAACGTACATGGGCCTGCTCACCCTGCAACACACTCAAGGCCTTGATGGGAGAGACCTAGTCCCTTCTGCAGGTCCATCGCACACCACCCACTGGCACAGTCGGTGCCCAGCAAGCAAGGGCAGCCGACCGGTCAGCTGGGACAGGCTCTACCTACCCCGGCAAGCCGCCTGTGCTTCTTCTTTGGCTTAACTGACAGTTTGTGCTTGGCGGCACTGTTGTCCAGGCGAGCAATGGCCAGGGGGATGGCATCTAGGTTGACACTTTCAATGGTGCCAGCAGAAGAGAAGTGTCTTTTTGGCCGAGAAGGTTTAACTGGAGCCACCTATGAAGGAGATTAAAATATAAAATCAGTCCGGATCAGAAAGCGACCTGCAGGGCGTCCCAGAAGGCCAGCACACAGCGCCTTGCCCAGCAGGGCCCAGGGAATGCTGGTGAGCAGAGGGGGTTCATCAGTACAGTGAATTTAGCACTGATTTTGGAATCAAAAGGCAGGATGCTGACTATTTGTTTGGCCAATGACATTTACATTAACTTGTTAAGGTTATTTAACTTTGTGGAAACTCATTTTCCTACTCTGAATAATGTGGGGGTCAGATTAATTCAGGGGTCTATAAAATATAGCCATGGATTGAATCCTGCCTGCAAACTATTTTGGTATATAAAGTTTTGTTGGCACACAGTCACACCCATGGTCCCATTGTCCATTGTCCTTGGCTGCTCTTGTGCTGTTCAGAAAGAGCAGATCAATGGAGAATATCATAATTGGACCTGATGGCCACAAAGGCTAAAGCAAGTAGTAGTTTGTTGAGCCCTGGACAAGCTCATCTTTATGCAAAGAACTCTATAACTCTAAGAGCCTTTCCACTACCTTCAACAATGTGTGAACACACCTCCACTCCTACTTTAGTCCCTTTGAGGCAAGGAACGTGTCTTTTTCATCTTTGTATCAGTCCCCTTTGTGCTCAAGTAGCAAGTGCTCAATAAATATGTGTTGGAGGAATGCAGGAGACCAGTAAACTATAACATCTGTGACCAGGGCATGAAATTTCTAACTTGCAAAGACGTTTTAGCATCATCACTCCAAAGTCACAGAGCACTGAGCCCACAAGGAAGCTAAAAAGGAAGAGCAGAAATGTGGCACACAGGGAGGGCATTTCTGTAGCACGGCTTGCAGGGGTCTGTAGTACAGATGTGATCACTTAAAAACCACAACCTGAGATGAAATGTACAGATTTAGATAGGTCAGAGAGACCGTGGCTCAGCCTGAGCCCAACTGCCACACCAAACCAGATGTAAGAAGCCACATCTGAAATACAGAGCAGCTACAGGCAGGCATCAAGGCAGCAGTTCCCGGCCACATTGCGCCGACGAGCGGCAGGGGGCTCTCGCAGCTCTACTGCCTGTTCTGCTGTGCTCAGACACGGGCAGTGTTAGGAAGAGGCCAGGGTTCATTTGTTCAATGGTGTTCCTGTGCTCTAAGTTTAGCATCAGAGACAGCTTTGCTTTTTGCAATTACCTTCCCTATTTATGGACAAAAGCTAAAGGACCAAGCTAACTCCAAGAGCAAAAGAGAAGCTCAGTAAACAATAATTTATGACAAGAAGTACAGAAGTAAGGAAAAATAATTCCAGCCTTTGGTCTCTTAGCTTCTATTTATTTATGGTTTTCTTTATAATCAGTATCAAATTCTAAACTATTGTTGAAGAGAGATGAGTTAAACATTTATTTTCTACCCCCTAAAAGATGCGTGAGTAAAAGGAATTCAAGCCGTATGTGAAGACACAGATGAGCACTAGAAGCTGAGATTTAAATGCAGTGCTTCATGTCTAGTTATTCCAGCTGGGCCTCTTCATCATTTGGGTAGTAGCACTGCCTTGGGCCATCTCCTTCAGAAGACCTTGGGACATACCTTGCTCACTGTGCTCACTGTGTCTGCCAGGCCCTGGAGGACACCTGGACTCTTGTGCAGGTGAAAAGTCCTCATTGGAGAGGACTGGCCTAGACCTCTGCAGGTGAAGTCTCAAGTTTCAACAGCATGGAGAAAAGTTAAAAAACAAAAACACATACAAGGAGAGAAACGATAAGGTGCTTTTTTGGCATCTTTAAACAGAAAAAGACTTTTCCTTGAAGACTTGGGTACCTTCTGGTGTTCTAGAATGTCTTTTCAATGGTTTAACAGTATCTTGAAGTGCATGATACAATTAAGAAAACTACTAATGTCTAGGACTCCATACGTAGTTATGCTGGCCAGGTGGCTGTTTTTTCGAGCAGGATTCACTCCTGGTATTTGCATTGCCACGGAAACGCATGCTCCCCGGTTGCATTTTAAAGAAATTTAAAGTGATGGATGAAGGCAGCAAAAAATGGGGGTTGGGGGAGGGGGAGGGGAATTGGAGTTCAAGCACGGAAGCTAAATACCTAGGTTCAAATCATATTACCTTGTCTTCCATCTCGCTTCTGGCTCCAGGCAGATTCAGGGGACTCAGAGAACTTGGCGTATCACTAGACTGGAACAGTAAAGAGAGACCTTAAGTCACACACCAGAACAGGAAGTTCTGGGCAGATAACCAGACACTGGTTGTGACTGGAAAGGGCCACCCTCTCTTCCACACAGGGGATCAGCTGGCTTCAAAGAGCCAGCAGGAGTCGTGGTGGGAACTATGCTAATGTCCAGTCTCCACAATGACCTTTGAGGCACAGAACATGCACTCCCCCTTCCCTGAGTCCAACATAGTTTCCATATGGGTGGTCTCCAACCTCAGTTCTTGCTGTGTTTCTCCATTGCTGAGAAAATCTGGGCGGGGGGGGGGCGGGCTGCCCTGCAGCCACCTTATCTGGGAAGCAGGGCTCCAACCTCAGAGCTTTCTCTTTGCTGGCTCCTTCCACCCCCTTCACATGCCAAACTTTTACACCAGACCTCTTTATGAGAAAAAATAGAAGGCCCTACCAATGCCATACACAAAGCTCTGGACTAAGAAGGTGATGTGCATAGGAGAAAAACAACTCAGGAAAGATGGAAGGAGAAAAAAAGGCTGAAGAGTCTCGCCCCAGTCACGTTGGCCTGCCCTGGGAACATCCACAGCAAGTCACCTGCTCCTTTCTGATAGCCCGCTACACCTTCTATCTTGTATCGCCAATATTTACAAAAGGATCTTATTGTCCCTTCCAGAGTGGTATTGTCAACTTGCCCTGCCTCAGTCTGTTTTCTGCACCACACTTAGAAGCATCTTTAGAAAACACAAAGCAGATTATATCACTTCCCTGCTTAAAGTTACTCAGAGGCTTCCCCTTCCTTTCAGAATAGAAGTCATCTATTTCCTGTGGTCTCTACGATTTGGCCCCAGTACCATGCTCTACCCTTCCATTGCCCCCACCACGGCCTGCCATCTACACTGGACTGACTGCTCCTCTTTCAGGACAAGCCTCAGTATGTGCTCCTCCTTCTGCCCAGAAAACGGCCCCACCCTCAGGTCTGCTCATGGCAGCTCTGACATCCTCATTTTTCCACCTCTCCCCAATCAAGTCACTCACTTTTCCATCACTCTGTTTTATTTTCTGTATAGTATTTTTCCTTTTTTATTGTTAGACTTATTGGGGGTGACATTAATAAAAATTACATAGGTTCCAGGTGTGCCATTCAACAGTTCATCCTCTATGTGTTACATTATGTGTTTACCACCCAGAGTCAGTTCTCTTTCCATCACCATGTATGTAGCTCCCCCTCCCACCTCTCCCTCCCCCTCTCTGCTCCCCCACCCCCTCCCCACTTGCCCTCAGGTAGCCCCTAAACTATTAACTGTATCATTGTTTTTTTCTGTCTGGCTTATCGCACTTTGCATGATGGTCTCAAAGTCCATCCATGTTGTCATAAATGGCTCTATTTCATCTTTTCTTATAGCTGAGTGATATTCCATTGTGTGTATGTACCACACTTTCTTTATCCAGTCATTTGTCGCAGGGCACTTTGGTTGTTTCCATAATGGTATTTTTCTTGATCTGAAATTACTATATTTATTTGTTGACTTGTATGTCGTCTGACTCTCCTCCTCATTACAATGTAAACTAAATGCGGGCAGCTCCTTGTCTAATCATGCTCATTTCTGTGACACTCACAGCTGGGGTAGGACCTGCTGAACAAATGACCCTCCTTCTCCAGGCCATAGTGCCTTACAGGGAAGACACTTGCTTTGTCTTTGGGAAATCCTTGCCTCAAGGCTGATGGCCTTGCTGCTGCCAGCACTGGAGAGGTTGCAGAGAGCATTGCTGGCCCTCGGGGGAGGGAAAGATTCATCCTTGCCTCACCTACCACATGGCCCACCAGCCATGTGTGTAGTGCACAGAATCATCAGAAGTCGGCAACAGGTGGGAACTTTCCTTCCTCACTTTGCTCTGCAAATTGCTCATTTTTCTTCCTACTCTTAATGACATATTAGCTGATAACAAGCATGATTTCCTGGGATGAGGGGATGCGCATTTTAATAACACTCAACGTAATTTCAGGCACTTTGGTAGGCAGAGCACAGAGAATGCTTTAAGACTGGAAGACCCAGGGCCTCACCTAGAGAACTCCTCACTCTAGCTACTGGTAGGACCTTTCCTCCGTTTCCCATAAGAGGCCTGATGGTGTCCCTTCTGCCTCATACAGGATATGCTCATAGTGTATTTTTCAGCATTGAAAGACAAAATTTAGATAGGACAGTACTGGACCAATGTGACTTTCTTTCCACACCAAGGGCACATCAAGCTGGTGTGTTTGATATGTTCTCTCATTGACCTACTTATTTCTTTCCTCATTTCTCTTTAAATTAGTCCAATTCAATGAATAATTACTCAGTGCTACTAAGTAATCATTGGCTAAGTCCTGGGGAGACAGAGATATATAAGATCCAGTTTTGTACTCAAGGAACTTATTTAGAGATGGAGAGAAAACAGTTACATAGACATAGATGCAGATGGACTATGAGTGTGTAAGAAGCACTAATGACTCACAGCAAAGGTGAGGAGAATGTACAGCCTGGGTGTGAGGCCATGCAAGGCTTCCCAGAAGGTGTGGGCCAACTTGAATCTTGAAGAGTTAAGTGGAAGATACTAGGAAGAGCATGTGCAAAGGCCATGTCTCTTCTTCCTCCTCTTCCAAGTTGGCCCCACTGTAGATCAGGGCACCTGCCCGGGAAGTGCCCTCCAGCCCTGGGTTACTCATCAGTTTAGCTCCAACCTCCATCCTCTGACCCCTGGCACTGCAAACCCCAAGGTTCTTGGATGTCCCTGTCCATTGCCCAGCATCCACCCGAGGGTTATTAGCAATCAAGTCACTCCCTAGAGGAGCCTTACTTTGTTCTCAGTGTCTGAGAGGACGATGTCCTGCTGAGTCACGATTTCCAAGGGACTGGTCATGAACAGATCTTCTTCTAAGCTAGCCTCTCCACTGTCTGCCTTCTTCACGGGAATGGCATTGGGTGGTGGCTGCCCGAACTTGATGTTCTTGCCCAACTGTCGCTGAAGAGACACAAAAGAAAGACATTCTGAAGCAGCGAAGCAGTTCACAGCAACCACAACCGGGTTCCCCTACGTATCTAGTAGGCACTGAGGTCTATTTCATACACAACTGCTTTCTAGACTAAACACCATGCCAGCAAACCACGGTGCAGTCCTGTAATAAGGAAACGTGTTTTCCACCTTCTGTTCTTTTTCTTTCCCACTTTCGAACCATGAGCTTTTTCATCCAGCCACCTCTTTCATGGAGATGCCATCATTGTCTGGGACACAGAGACCGTACTACTGAACCAAAAGTTGGGACATAAGTTGGGACAAAAAATTTTGACTGACCTCTAAATTACTTTATATAAAAAGTCTTTTTAAAGTACAAAAATTGTATAGAAAATAGTTGCTATATTTTGCCATGTATGATGCACATCATACACAGGTAGTATTAATTCCATATCCATTATAAATGTTTTTATAAACTATAATGCTAATGAGTTAAAAGTATAACTCTAGAAATCAATAATGATATCCCTATGCAAAGTAACACCCCGGAATATGAATCATTTTTTGGCTTTGTTTTTTTATATAAAAAAATTTATACATAAAATTTCTTGTACCTATATCTGTTTTTGTGTTTTGTAACTACTTGTTACATAAAATTTCTTGTACCATAATATGTTAAAAAACAAATGCTAAAATTCCTTTATAATATACAAAACAAGTACCTAAATATAAACAAATAAAAATTTGAATTAAAAAATTAAAATGAAAGATTTTTCTTTGAAAGTTGGGGCTAAAAATGTGGCTGTGCATTATAAATGGGAGTGCATTATACATGGCAAAATATAGTCCATGAAATGTAGGAACCACAGGGAAAAATCAAGACCCTTGTGCTTGCTATAACGATGGAACTCTCTAGGCTCCTTTGGACACATTCCCCTTGAATAGTTATACTTCAACTACCTTCCTCGCCAGCCCTGAACTTGAACAGCATGCCCCGGTCACACTGGGTACCACTTCTAAGGCCCCGAGGCCAGCACACGTTTCCATGATCGTGCTAAAGTCAGGGAGGAACGGAAACAACCCTGTGCCCTGGTAGGGCCTCTTTGCCTTGCTGTCGCTGCCCACTGTGAAGCAGCGAACAGAAGACACCAACTGGGGACGGAGAAGGGGGCAGGAGAGAAGCACCAAGGGGGAGCTACTTTCTGGCAGGTGGTAGGAAAAGGATAGGGAGAAGAGAGGGAGAAACAGATACCAGAAATTAGGAAGAAAAACAGCATTTGGAACTAGAGAAAAGTCAGATTAGAAAAGAAAATATATTCCCTGAAGAAAAATGTATAAACACAATAGCTAAAGAAGGGACAGAATATTTAATGGGCTGTGGTAGAGAAAATGAAGGACATTCAAGAAGAAAAGAAGGTTTGCCACGATAATCTGAAAGATTACTGAACTGAGTATATCGTACAAACTACTCCTGCCTCGATCTACATCAGGGTCTCAACCTCGGCACTAGTGACATTTTGGGCCAGATAGTTCTTTGCTGTGGGGAGCTGCCCTGTACATGATAGGGTGTTTAGCAGCACCCATGGCCTCTGGGCACTAGATGCCAGTAGAAATCCCTCTTCTCTCAGTCCAGACAACCAAAAATGTCTCCACACATTGCCCAATGTTACCTGGGGGGGTAAAATCACCTCTGACTGAGAACTACTGCTCTGGATCTAGGTACTTGGGTTTCATAGTTCTCTTATGCCTCAAAAACAAAAAAGAGAGACTGTATTATCTGATATTTACCTTTAATGTGGCTAATATTGAATCCCACAGAGCTGCAAACAGCCTTAGCAATCATATAGTCCAATCTTTTACTTTGCAAAAAAGTCAGAGGTCCAGTAGAGAGAGGTGCCTGGCCCAAGCTTATGGAAAGAATGAGTGGCCCCAGAGGAATCTGAGCATAGGTTTTCTAAAATCACATTCAGTGTTATTTTCATTGTACTATACTGGTTCTCATAAGTTTGACATCGCACTTCCTTCACACAGGGTCAGAAATAAAGACAGGATGCAGCATTTCTGACACCTTACTGAAGTTCCCTGATGAGGACCCCCAAGGGAAATGGCCCTTCTCTCTCTGAATTCAAGGGTACCAAATCTACCCACTGGTGCCCAGCTCCCCCTTAACCTTGCATGGTAGATGGTGAAATTGCAGAGACTTGAAAGAGATAAGCCTACGACTTCCCTCCCCGCACCCCCCGGGCACCCCAGCATGCCAAGTCAGGAGCACAGAAAGACAAGGACTCGGATTTGACTGGCTGGTATTCCAGCCTGAGCTAGTTCCCCTGGCACCACAGGGGAGGAAGGCACACACATCAAAAGCCTGGGTTCAGCCAGTAAAGTACAGCTTGAGCAGCCAAACAGGGTTCCGGGGAGCAGAAGGCTGAAAATGGGTGTCTTCTAAAAACAAATTTAGCAGGAAGCAGCAGTTAGTATCTACTCTAAGCAGATCAATAAGCAGGCACGGTTAGAAGGGCAGATGGAGTTAGACAAGAGCACACGGTTTAACAAATTCACAGCCTCGGTTCACTCTGCCGCCCCACAGGAGAGGGCCACAAACCTGGGCAGCGGCTTCCTGTGCCTGGGACTCCCAGCTCAGCCGTGGGTCACCAGTTACCGCTTCTCTGGGGGCACTGGTCAAGAGCTGACACCTCCTGCTGTCAGGCACTACCACCTACTAACGCTCCGGAATGACTAAATGAGGGGGTTTCTTCTAGTTACACTGAAATGAACAGTTTTTTAATGAGTTTCCAAGGAGAAACTGATCTCACAGTCTGATGGCATTTAGTTTAGTTTAAGATTTTTGTCACCATCACAAAAAAGAATGACTAGGTTGACATTTTACGGGATGAGGGCCCTTTTTAGAATACTGATGGAGGGCCACCCTGATCTTTAGGGGACGAAAGAGAATATGACAAAATGTAATCACAGTCTAGATTGAAACAAATTCCAGAGACGGGATGGCTACCAATGAAAAAAGGAAAGAGATGGAATAAGGACAGGACAAGTAAGGTACCTGGGACAAGGCCGGGAATGGAGGGAGTGGCGTTACTAACTGAAGTCGTGTTAAAGAGGAGACAGCAATGGAAAGGAAGGGGCAGGGTCATAGGGACTGCATGGAGGGCCAGAGTGACAACAGGCCGGAGGAGCTGTGCACCTGACACAGGTACAGCAGCTGAAGGTTTGGGGGCAAGCCGGGGAGGAGAGGGGAAAGGAGGGGGAGGGAAGAAAAAAATGAAAGAGGGAGGAAGGGAGAAAGTATGTATATCCAAGGGGTGATTTTTGTCACAGATATGCTCGTCCTGGTAACAAACAAAACCCACAAAAAATCAGAAAAGGAGCACATGCTGCTGCGTTTGAGGATGACCATGTGCATCTCTGTAAAGCGGCTGATTCAAAGTCTCTCCACAGAAAAGAAGTTCAGGCTGGTGGCTAGGGAGCTTAGGAGGAGAAAGTGGGATGGAGGAGGGCAAAGAACTCGTATCATCAAAGAAATGACAGCCATTGGTTAGGGGATAAGGCCACCAGGCAAAGGACTGTCTTCACAGACATGCCCTGCAGCTGCCAGAGATGAGTCAGTGAAACAAGGCTAGGCAGGACTTGGGTCCAAGGCCATGGCGATGGGTCCTCAGGCTCTTGAACCCGCACGTTTTCCTGTCTGCATTTCCTGCTCCAAAGGCTTCCTTCAGCTGACTCGGAACCTGGGCTGTCACCACACTTTGTGTGATTTATTGACCATTAAAACGTTACTGCTACAACCTACGTGGCAATCTCAGGTGTTGTGTGAATTGAATACAGGGGTAAATGTGGCTTTTTTGTAACTTTAATTCTGAGACTATTCTGGCATTATCATAAGAGGAAGAAGTTTGATATGAGTAATCACTGAAAAACAGACTGCTAAGATGAGCTTTCCCTTAAGTTTTCAAAGAAAACTGCTACCACTCCCTCTACCTTTAAAAAATAAAATACTCATGGCTCTTTATACACAGTGCAATTATAACCAGGGATGAGAGTGAAAACTTGAGCCTATACTGTGCTTGTGGCTATGAATGGTGTTACTGTTGAGACTGGAATGTGAGCTAAAAGGGACTATATTTTATTCATTCAAATTGGACCATTTTGTTGTAATATGGAATGTTGGAAATAATGTTATAGGAATGCAGATCCATATTTATGAGGCTTTTTTATGGTGTGGAAATTCCAAGCATATATTTTGCAGCTCTCACACTGCCAGTTGTCAGAGTGCCCTAGATTTTTGCATTCTTCAGACCATGTTTGTAAGAATAAAGCAGAGAAAAAACAAAGTTGCTTTTCTTCTTGAGTGAACTACAGATACTCTCATTATTAAAATGTAAATCTTTTCAAAATGCAAGAGCAAAAACATACAATCTGCTGTATGAAGTGGCTAAGAGCAGGTATTTATTCTTTGTGTCCTGACAGCTGCATGAGGCGTCGAAATCGTCAAACATGTGACACTTTGTCATTTTTAAGTGAAATCCAGCTCAGCAGGAGATAGTAGCTACCGAGGATGGAGGTTTTCCCTCCTGAGCTAAATAGTCCGTGGACTAATAGACTAAGTACTTTCTGACAAAGGTGTGGTATAATTCTAAAAATTACCTGCAGGCTCAGACTGTGTTGTTCCTGAGTTCTGTCATTGTTGGTAGACACTTCACAGCCTGGTCTGATCTAAAATAAACAGGCATCTCCCTGATCTGTGCTCTAGGTAGTCGTAGGGAACGTCAAGGTCATTGTAGTCTAAATGCAACAAAGTATAAAGCTTACAAAGCCACTCTGTGCTGTACCAGGTGAACAGTGGATTTGAATAGATGTCAGATTTTAAGAACTGGGGAGACTGTTAGATCATCCATTGCATACATGGTCTCATTTTTTCATATGGAGACAATGAAGCTCAAAGAGGTTAAATGACTTCACATGAGGCCACACTTTCAGATGGTGGCAGAAGCCTGGCTAATCTTACCTACTGGCCAAGGCGACTGACCGTGAATGTCCTCAAAAAGAACACCACTGTTTTTTGTCCCTATACCTGTTTTATGTTCATGCATTATTTTTATACTAAGAAGAAATTTTTCCTTTTAAAGTTTCAATAATTTGCCGCAGAAATTTTCACAGGTATTTTCATTTTATTCAGAAAAGCATAGGCTTATTTATGCTTTATACAGTCATTCTGTTCTCTGTAGGGAGGTACTAACATACGACAGTTTTAGCTGAGATGACTACATATGACCACGAGAGGGCAACCTTCCCACATGCAGTCATTACAGGCACTGTTCTGTGTTTCCAAGGCCCTGGAAGCTTCTTCAGGCAGAGAAAAATGTTTTTATTACTGTTTTCCTTTTGTTGTTGTTGTTGTTTTCAAAGGTATTCCAGTAAAATCTCATTTCAAAAGAATGTCTTAATAATGGTGGCTAATCAGCTTGCCAGGACATTTACTGTCAAATAGGTTTTATCTATTACTTCTCTCTCTTTTAAAAATAAATATGCACAGATACACAAAGACAACTTCAGACATAAAAAAACATACATGCCTCTGACGTAACTAACACCCTCATCCATGCTGGAGTCTACGAGGGGGCGGTCTTTTATGCTGCTTATTAAGCATCAACACCAGCATACTGTTGTTATGGAAAAATGCAAAGCATTCATGCAATTTAATAAAGTTAACTACTATTTCTATGACTTACCAGGAACATACTGCTTAGTCGACTGAAAAATAAAGCACAGTCTTTTGGGGATGATACAGTTATATCTTACGTTACTTTAAAAATCACATTTTCTATGATAATGATCCCCGTTTTCCTCCTCTAAGAGCAACACCTTTTATTTTAAAAAGTATATCTTTAGAGCTACAAGGAAGATTGTGAATCTATACAGCAGAAACAAAATTAGGAAAACCTTGTATGAGTAAATATGAGTAAATATTGTCAAAAGAGAGCTCTCAAAATTGTTATTCTGCTTCACTCACATTTCTCTTCCTGTGTTAAAAGAATATTTCCTTCAGGGAAGTTGGTTGTTTTACATTTTATTAATTATGAGATCAGATTCTTTAAAATTGTGCCTTACCATTAATAGGAATAATAGGCAGTTACAAATTTTTTTTCCTATATATTCTTGGAGTGGCAGTGGCATGTTTTGTGATGTTACAGAGCAAATATTTAAGACAATGAACTATTTACTTTTTAAGAGAACTCCTAGAAAGCCCTAATAAAATGAAGCTGTTCTGTGGACTGCAATCTGTTAAGTCACTCCTTTTAGAAAGAAGAGATTATGAGCCAGGGGTTTAGAACTTTTTAGAAATATTATTCCAGGAATCAAAAGACTTCAAGGAGAAAAGGGAAGTTGGGGAGGGGTGAAGGTTTTCTTTGGCCATCCCTCTTCGTCAGTCTAGGAGAAATGACAGCTTGCTTTTTCCTTCTGAGTCTTTAAAATGTGTGACAGCACAGCCAGCAAAAACCAAGAATGTGACCTGGTTAGGAAGTGCTGGAATTTGAAGGAAGCTCCTAGGTTAGTTCTGAGAGCAGGACTATGGCCTTGGGCAGTGGTGGCATTAGGTATACAGATCTAGGCAAGTATGGGTGTGGCTCCAGGATTTTGGCTATTTCTTCGCTTGCCATATGCTATATTCAGCTGAGTGTGTGTGCAGAATATGTAACCAAACATTGATCATGAAATACGTAGCTAGTGTTCAGCAGAAACAAGAACATTTCAAGAAAATAGAAAATTTCCTTTGAGTACAAGGCTTCATCGTATCAGTAGCTACTCAAGCCAGCTATTCCTTTTTTCTTTTTTTGCTTATTTATTCATGCATTCATTCATTGTTGTAGACTTAAGGACAGATGGAAACCAGCAAACCAGAGTCCCTACATTCATAATTTGGTCTCCAAGCACTCCCGTCTCAGAGGAGTTCCTACTTAGTCAGGTGAGTGAACTATACCACGCAGTTGAGCAAACCTACAGAGTCAGATCCCAGGTGTCTTTGCTCCCCTGCTTTTCCCGGATTCTCCATTATTTCAATCACATTTTGTAAATAATTATTTTATTATACAGTTGACCCTTGAACAATGTGGTAATTAGAGGCATTGACCACCCCTGCTCCCTACACAGTTGAAAAATCTACATATAACTTTTGACTCCCCCAAAACTTTACTACTAATAGCCTACTATTGACAGGAAGCCTTACCAATAATATAAACAATCAATTAACACACATTTGGTATGTTATATGTATCACATAATGATTTGTTACAATAAAATAAGCTAGAGTAAGAAAATGTATTAAGGAAATCAAAAGAGAAAAATCCATTCACAGTATTGGAAAACACGCACATAAGTGGACCTGCATAGTTCAAACCTGTGTTGTTCAAGGATCAACTGTATTTTCATTATTAAGGAGTTACCACCTGAGTCAATTTTATGTAGGGAAACTGCCCAATTCTGCAGCAGGAATGAAAGGGGGTTTAAGAGCTTCATAGTCTTCCTCTGAGACCAGGCGGCTTGGGGGGAGCCAGATTTATAAACACAACAGAATTAAGAGTCTCACCATTCACTGTTCATGTACGGAGACCTAGAAAGTGAACACTGACTGTGCAAACCCTCAGCTGACAGTCAACCCTGTACTTGTGGCCAACACTTAAAGGTTAAGAACTCTTTCTTCCCATCCAAGTCATGTAGCTTCTTTGGGGTACTTGTCCTCATGACGTCCACTTAAAAATGATGGAAAATTTGAGAGAAAAGGAGAGGGGCTATTATGAAGGTGGGTACAGTGGTCACAACATGCCTCTCACAGGTGGACAGAAGGCTTGGAGATCTGAGTCAGGTTGGAGAAAGCAAACACTCTCACCAGGAGTTACCTGGACCTCCCCACTCACTACTCAAGGCCAAGCCGTGGACTGTCCCACCTCCCTGCGCAGCCAGGCCCCTCCTATGGGTCTAACCTTCCGATCTCAAGCTGTCTTACCTGAAGAGTTTTGACTTTGCCCAGGATGTTGTCCTGTGACATTGCTTGAACTGTCTGCTCACTTTCTGCTCCCCCATCAGGGATAAAAATACTGTCATGGGAAAATGCCCGGGTTCCCATGGAGTAGTGGAAGGACCTGGAATGCAAACCATGTGTTTCATTTTATTAGGGTGACAACATTTCTTTTGGCAATTCAGTTTCCTGCTCCTCCTGATTTGGGGGACTCTGCCCACAACCCATCTCCACCAGCACTGTGTCCTTTTCTGCTACGGGTCAGCCAAGTAGCTGGGTGGGCAGGAAGCTCCCATAGGAATGAGGAGGCATGTCGCCAACACAACAACGAACTCGGAGTTACTTATTTGCAGAGGACCCGGGACAGAAGATACTACAGAAATTTTAACTGGAGGAGCTTTTCTCCTGATGAGCTGTCACGTCAGTTTTAGCCCAGCAAGTCTTGTCAACCAGCACTTTTTAAGAACTATGCCGATCTGGAAGAGGCAAGACCTTCCTTGTTTCAGATTACGATTGAATCAGAAGACATATATATCTAAAATAGGTATATATTTTATATCTATCATCTGTCTAGCTATCTAAAAAGAGACTTGATGAGGACTAGAACTGCTGATAGGGACCAAAGGAATAAAAGGTCTGTCTGGTGAGACTCAGGGAATTCAGAGAAAGTGAGGAGAAACGTGTTAGGGCAATTCTGACGGGCTTCATGCACATTGAGCAGCTTATAGATGGTAGGTGCCCCCAAATAAATACTTTTCCATTGAAGGGTTGGACTTCAAAGAAGTCCATACCTCTACCTGACAGTGACGTATGGGTGGCATGAACTGCAGGAAGAGGAGGCAGCAGAAGCCAACTGCTCCTTACTTGATCTCGGAAATGAATTTATCTCTGGGAAAGAAAGATGCATTCAGGCTGGTCATAGAGCACATAGAATTGCACCCCCTCTATAAGGCAAGGCAGGCACACCTCTATGGTGCCACGCACACGAGCAGCACCCCCAGGGCTGAGAGAGCACCACTGCTCCTCTCCCCTCCCCAGAAAGGGGCCCCACCTGGAGGTTTTATCAGTGATCAAGTACATGAGGGAAGAGCCAGCACAGGGGTGGGGGAGGTAGGAGGTGAGGGATGCCTTTAGCAGGTACCTCCGAAGTGAATACAGAGATGCAGTGGGCAGGGTTCCAAGCAAGTCTAGACGAAGTTGGGAAGACTGAATACCAAATTATATCATCAAATTTGCCAAATTACAGGCAGCATGGTAAAAAAAGGATATAAGGTTAAGAAACAAAAGACTTGGATGTGAGCCTCCTGGCTGTGTGATCCTAGGCAAAAATAGTAATAATCATCACCACCACCACCACCCCTTGCTTTGATGAAAACACTGTGCTGACTTTTACTTTCATTATCTCACCACCAACATCTTGTTTTGATGAAACGCAGGGGGTAAACAACCTTATCTAAAGTCATCCAAACAGGAGTAGTAGGGTGAGAAACTGAATTCAGATCTGGTGAATACCATCTCATGCTCGCTAGGTGAAGTGGTTTAAAGGATGGGAGGTCTTAGAGTATTCGATCCCGTGAGTGAAACGGGTCAGGGATGGGTCAGCGGGAGAGGAAGACAGGCCACAGGTGACATGTGGGCTGGAATATGGGAAGGCGGAAGAGCAGAACAGACGGAATAAAGGGTAAGCCTTCAGCTAAATAGCACAAGATGCCATAGAGCAGCAACTCACTTTATGAAATATGAGGCATTATTTAGGATATGATATGAATATGGAGGAAATGAAATATATCATTATCTCTATGTCCTCAGAGAATCTGTGGTCTGTGTAACAAAATGAACTTCTTGGTTCACCTAAAGATGCTGTGAAATAAACTTCTCATTCAAAGTTGTGGAATCAAACCTTTTAATATTCTTCTGTCTAATCTTTTCTTTAGGATTCCTGGCTATGATTCAGATGGGAGAAGTCATAACTTCATTTCTCCAGTGTTTTTACAAGTGGCTTGTATACATACACAGGCTCTCAAATATGCACACACACACTCAGGTATGCAGAAGTCCACTTTAGGTGCCTAGCATGTTTACGAGCGTCTCACAGTTGTGTGTACACAATACACCACAATACACAATGCCAAGTTCTCTTCTGCTCCTGAGTCCATCTTGACTAAATCATGAAGTATTCCCCTTCTTTTTTCCAGGTAGGCTAAGAAACGACACTTTCCTGCTCTTCTGCTGTCCCCAAAGTCCCTTGTTGCCAACCAGGATTTAATGTCCCCTCATTCTCCACTCTCAGATGATCACATTAAAAAAATAGAGAAAATGAGTAGTAATAATACTAGTAGTAGTAGTAATAATAATTATAAAGTACTAGTCATAGGGGAAATATTAATATTAGCTAAATTTTATTGAGCATTTGCCATGTACCTTGTATATGTGCTAACCTCTTTAATATAAAAATTCTCTTGATATATAATATTTAAACCTTATGAGGTAGGCACTATTATTACATCTATTTTATAGATGAGGAAAGTAAGGCTTGAAGACAGTGAGTGACTTGCTATATATTAAGTGACTGTATATATGTGAATTTGTTTCTGGACTCCATTCCATTGGTCTATTTGTCTGTTTTTTAGCAATAATCCCACACTGTCTCAATTACTGTAGCTTTTTAATGAGTTTTGATATCTAGTAGTTTAATTTTTCTAGCTTTGATCTTTTTCAAGATGGCTATTCTTATCTCTTTGCATTTCTACACACACACACACACACACACACACACACACACTCAAAGGATTACTTTTGTGAGTAATCCTTTAAATAAATTTTGGGATAACTGACATATTTACAATATTCAAGTTTTTAATCCACGAACGTTGAATATCCCTTAATTTATTTAGATCCTCTTTCTCAATGTTTTATAGTTTTGCATGTAGAGGTCTTATACATATTTTAATAGATTTATTCCCACATATTTGATGTTTCTGAATCCATTGTAAATGATATAGATTAAAATTTTTATTTTTAATTCCTTATTGGTAGAATATTAAAATACAACTGATTTTTAAACTTGATCTTATAAGTAGGTTTAGCTAAATTTATTTATTAGTTATAATAATGTGACTGCTGATTCTTTTGGCCTTTTTAAAATGTAAATTTCTTCTAATTTACCCATCTTGGGGTATGTAATACTTCTTAAACCAATGGCTTGGTAGCTTTCATCAGTTTTGGAAAATTCTTAGCCATAACCTCTATAAATATAGCTTCTGCCCCATTTATTCCCCTATCCTCCTTCTGATTCTCCAATGTTAGAATGTTTTACCGTGAGCCCTATGTCTGTTTTCTGTATCTTTCATTCTTTTTATTCAAAATGATTCTGTCTGCATTTTTCTACTGACTTAGCCTTCAGCTCATTTAATTCTCTTTAGTTGTGCCCAATCTGCTGTTGAAACTATCTAATGAGTCCTTAATTTCAGATCTATAATTTCCATTTAATTCTTTTTAATACATTCCACTTCTCTGGTGAAATTCTCCATATCATCACCTGTTTTGCTGATTCATATTAATGGCAATTATTTAAAAGTCTCTGTCTGATACTGCAATATCATAGTCTCCTTGGGTCTATTTGTATTATCTTGTTTTCCTCATAGTCTGTTTCTGCCTAGTAATTTTGTTTTATTGAATTCTACAGATCATACGCAAAAAATTGTTGAGACTGGGTTGTCTCCCCCCTCAGAGGATTCACTGACTCCCCTAGCTGACTTCCATCCAATGACTTCAATTCAATCAGGGACTGGGCTGATGATGGCTAGTTAGCAATCTCTGTAAGGCTTACAGTACCTCTGCTTTGTCCCTCACTTCTAGGGTACAGGCTTCCTGGAGTCTCAACTAAGAACCTGGTTCATTTCCTAAGGTCCCCCTTTTTTGTGAGTCCCAAACCCCACTTTTTGTCTTTCTAGCACCACAGACTGCCCCAAACTCTGCCCTGCCTTCCAGCTTCTATTCCTGTTAGAGATCAACAAATGCCTCAAAAGGAAAATAACTCCCTAGATTTATGTTCATTCTTCTGGGCTTCTCTTCTCTTAGGGATTTTAGTCCCTTAAGTCCTGGCTGTTGTGGCAGCCTCAAACTAATTTTTGTGTTCCTGATCCCATGGAACACAGACAGAGGCTTACAGCTCTGCTGCCTTCTCTTCCTCTTGGCAGCCACCCTCAGCCTTTGAGTCTATTGCTCTGCACCAAGAGTCAGCTAGTGACCACTGGAGAGAAGCAATTGCAGAAAATTGGGCTCAAGCCAATGGGCTTCCCTTCTCTACAGGAACTCACTGCTCAAGTCTGGTGTCTCAGCAGCAAGCTGATGCCTTCGAATGGATGTCTTTGCTTTAGTATTCTATCTGTATTTCTAATTGTTCTTGGTGGGAGTACTCCTTTGCTATAATCTACTTCATGATGGCCATAAGTGGAAGTAATTAACTTTTTGATATTCATTAAGTTTCTACATGTCAGAACTTGTAGATATGGTCACTTTTCGAAGTGATCAAAAACATTTCTATCTTTTTCTTCTTATACCTGGTTTTTGTCCCATTTTAAAGGTCTAAGAAGAAATAGTAGAGGAGACTGGTGATTGGTTTATTAGTTACCTGAATGAACAATTCTTCTAAATATTTAGTTTACATAATGTATATTAATATTAAACCCCTGTCAATTTGGTTAATTAAAAATTGTTGGTAATCATGGGTACCAGTCATGGCTTCCAAACCAAACTCTAACATAGATTATTTCCTGTTCTCTAAAGGGGAAGCTGAGACAAAGAGTGGGTAAAAACATTGCCCAAAGTTCCAAAGTTGGAGGCAGGACTGGAATCGAAACTGAATAGTCCACGTGTGGAGATGTCAGTTTGAAACAATGTTCTCATGAACAAAAAACTTGGTGGAATCATTGTCCTTAACCAGCTGAGAACTACAAATTATATGATTGGGGAGGTGGAGGGTCAATTTACCACAAATTGAACCTTAGCAGAGTTATTCTGGACTTCTTTATTCTTGACGTTTAAAGATCTTTCACAACTGATTGCAAAGCAGGTCAATCCACCCCATTCCTTTTATTCTGAGTTAGCCAAGAGGCGAAGGGCTTCTGAGCCTCAGTGCTGACACTTTTCCTCAGACGCTGTCTGCTCAAATGGAAGAAACAGGGCTTGCTGTGTGGCATCTCTCCTGATGCCAAGAACACAAAGTGGCCTCTTGATCATGAAAAGAGAGATACAGTGTCCAGAAGAAGTAACGCCCAGACTTGAGTTATGGTTTTATTACACAATCATAACCATACACACTTATCATTTTGTAATAAAAGAATTGGTATAGATTACCAGCTCATAAAAAGGGGCATTATTTGTGTAACCATAGCATGTATGGTTATGATTGTGTAATCATAACTCAAGACTGGGCATTACTTCTGCTGGACCTTGTGTAAAGGCCTCTAAAATCCACTAGATTTTACATTTCTAATGGGAGGACTGTCAATGTAGTCATTTAACAGTTATTTTAATTTAAACAAGGTGTGAAGTCAAAATGCAAGCATATGTGATAAAAGCAAACTCTAGAAGGAGAAGAAGGAAGACCCATTTGGGAAATTTAGAACAACACTAGTATCTGGGGGACAGTTTTCATAAGCTCACAGAGGAGAATGACAGACATCACTTAAAGAGGCCAGAAAAATGGTCCTTTTGGACTTGCAGCATTAAGTTCCTGGGGCCTCACAGGTAGAAGGGCTGAGATGTTGCAACTCTTATTTCTGTATTTCTGTCCTGCCTGTGTCACTGTTGTCATTGATATTATTGTTATTGGTAGAGAGGTGGATTCCAAACATCTAATCAGAGGCTTCTAATTAGTCCAAAGAGACTAAGTTTTGGTCTTTCCCTTAACTATTCACTGACTCCTGTGGTTGTCTTTTCAAAGGTTTAGATGGTAGAACAGCCTGAGGCTACTCTTCTGGCTTTAACAGTCACTTTAATAATTGTCTATCTGACTCCAATGCTACTCTCTTCTTCTACCCATGTGTCTCCAGGTACATAGTGGACCTTGCTGCTTGCCTATCCCACCGTCTCTGCAAACTCATCAGTGTTTCTCACAAAGCTCTCATAATTCCCATTTCTTTGTTACTATCATCCCTCAGGCTCCATGCTATGCTATTTTATAAATGAGGTCAGATTGAGGTTAGGGGAAAGGTGCAGTGCAGAAGACCTTAATAGGTAACATCACTTGTCCATTCATATTCAAAAATCCTTCAAAAACAATGTTGAAATCAATGAGGACCACGCAAACCCTGAGCTCCTGGACCCATTTCAGGGCCTCACTCGACTCTGGCTGTCCACACTCTGTGACTGTGCCTGAGGCCCAGACTATTGCTCTCTACATCTCCAGGAGGCTCCCCAAGGAAACCAGCAGCAAAAGGGGGAGCTGCTAATCCAGAGCAGCATCAGCAATGGCAGATGGCAGGCCTTATTCAGCCAGCAGTCATTGTGTACTTTGTGGGTCCTCTGTGATCATTAAGGACAAAGACAAAGTTCAGTTAGATGAAGGAGAGAGACTTGATCAATACAGAACTGAAACCAGAGTGCAGGCTCCTGACTGGCTGACAGTCTTTCATTTTAACACGGTGTTAGATGGTACTCAGCTTCTTTGGGAATAAAGGTTCTGGTGAGCAATGGCTGCTGCACTATGACAAGACAGTAATGGTAAGAGGGTCCTCGTTCACCCCAAACTGCAAATCTTACACACAAGAAAGTGAACCAATTTTACTGTTTATACACCGAATCTGTGATGCCAAATAGGATGCCAGTATTCATGAATTTTTTCATATTTACATAATGTTGACTGAGATATATTTTTTTTTCGAAAGAGATATCCCAGATTTTATTTTTTTATTTTATTTTTTTTGCTTTTTGGTATGTGGGTAGCTCCCTGACTGGGAATCGAACCCAGGTCGCAGTGCTGACAGCGCCAGCGCCGAAGCCTTAAGCCACTACACCATCAGGGAACTCCTGAGATATTCTCATTGTGGTAAATATATATAACAGAATGTGCCATCTAACTATGTTTAAGTATACAGTTTAGTGCCATTAAGTACATTCATATTGTTATACAACCGTCACCACCAACAACCATTCCAAACTGAAACCCCATACCCATTCAACAAGAACTCTTCATTCTCCCTTCCCTTTATTCTCCTTTCTATCTCTATGATTTTGACTATTCCATGTACCTCATATAAGTGAAATCATGCACAAGGTCGGAAAATTAATTCTGGAAACTCATCCTAGAAAAAGTGCTGCATCCCTCATTGCTGACTATCACTATGGTCACCTTCAAAGTACTCCCCTTGGGAAGCTACGCACTGATGCCAGTGCCTAGTCCACCCTTCAAAGAAATTTTGGAACTCTTTCTGGAATGGCTGTCAGAGCTGTCGTCGTCCCCAAAATTTGACAATTAAGTTTGTAAACTTGCTGCCATGTGCTTACATTGGCAGCACTGTACAAGCAACCTTGTCAAGGCTGTTGTGACTGATGCTCCTATGAACATTGGTGCATTAACCAAGATTTAAAAAATATGTATGACTGCAGCACTAGGACTTATAACTATGTATAGATACGGCTGAAAGAATAAGCAGGTATGCCATCCTCACTTCACACTAAAGAACTGACATTATTTTCATATCCTCTATCCAATTAAACAGTTACTACCTGTAAAGATTAGTAGAGACTATTGGATAAAAGAAAAACAAGCAGGAAGAGGAGGAAGGAAACAAGAAAAATGAGGAGAAAGAGGAAAAGGAAGAGGATGGTAGAAGGAAGAAGAAAATGAGAAGAAGAGGGAAGAAGAAGAGAATTCCTTCATGTTTGCCTAAAACCAGGGGAAATTTTGAGGTGCAGTGCTTGAGAAGCTGATCCTGGTTTCTGATTCCCAGAGCAGCAGCCCTGGATTTCATCCCCAGCCCCCCACCCCAGAAGGTTTAAATACCACAAACAGGACCTATTAACTGGAGAACAGAGGCTTCTAAATTCTAAGAGAAGGCATGTAATCTTAACTCTTGGAGTGGCTTAGGGGGCCCTATTCTACCTAAATATTATTACATTTAAGCGCTTGGATCTAAGTCATTACGGCAATGGAAGGACAGGAGGAGACACTGCTGTTTCTCCCCTACTTCACCTCCCTCTCTTCCACTTACCCAGGAACAGGGGCCTTTCATAATCCTACCTAGAAGCTCTAAGAAGCTACTTAAGAATAAATAAACAGTACCCTTGGGCACACTTTAACAACACAGAGACCAAAACACAGGGATGTTCTGAAGGGCCTTAAAGTTGTGAATGATTTCAGGAAACGCAGCTGAGGCCTGGATGGGTTATTGTACTCTGTTGTAATACATGGATTGGATTATTATGCTAATGACCATGCCAACACAATATAAAGTTCACATTGTTAAAGCTTTTCTCAGGAGGCTTTATTTTTATTATTACTTTGAAACCATTTCAGACTTGTAAAAATACTGCAGTGTAGTATGAGAAACTTTTGATTTCCTGCACCATGGGAGAGTAAGTTGGTGGCCTGATCTCTCCCCCCGAGCCAGGCAGACAGTGGAGGTTCGGGTGCTTTGTTCTTGAACAGGTAAGAAGACATGAGTGGGAAACCGCAGAAGTAGGTAGAGAAATCGTGGAGGGTAGCTGAAGGGCCGATGAGGGTATCATTGCCACTATTGCCTTGGTTTTACCTCCAGCCTATTGTAACCCGATTGACATCTATAAATGATCTCCAACTGAAGTCTTCTCTAATTCTTCTCTCTCAAACCATATATTAATCTTAAAGCTGCTAATTCATCAGCTCAGAACACTCCAGTGGTTTCCTTTTTGCCAAAATCCTATCAAATGAAGCTGCAGTTGTTTGTTAGCATTTAAGGCTCTTCACAATGGGGCCATAAACTACTCTGGGCCAAGTCACTAAACCATTAGGTGCCTCAGCTTTCTTATCTGTAAATGGGGATGACCAGAGGACCTACCTCATTAGGCTTTTTTTTTTTTAAAGGATTAAATGAGTTAGGATATGTAAAGCACTTGGAATCGTGTAAGTGCTTATGTAAGTGTCACCCATTACTATCCAATGCTACCTTATATCCAACACTCTGTAAGGCAAACCCAACCACTCAGCTCCCGAAATAACCTCTCTGGGCTCTGTCATTGCATAGGCTCTTCCTCTCCAGATATGGCTCATTGCCAAGCTCTCAATTCAGGTCCTACTTATCCTTCAAGGTCCAGCTCCAATCTTATCAACCCCTCACAGACTTTCCTGCTTTCCTAGAAGAAAGGGATCTCTTCTCCCACTGAAAGCCCTGTGCATGTATCTCTTGCAGCTTCATGCTATAGTTACTATAATCATGCCTTAAATGAGAGGGAAAACAAAAATGTTTTGTATATTGTAAAATGCTACACAAATGTGATTCTAATAATGGCATCATCTTATCTACACCACAGTACTATGAGTTGCATGAGGGCAGGGATCATATCTATTATCTTTGTTTCTCTCAATGTCCTTTATACAATAAAATTTGTGAGTAAATTTTTTTCAGTGGATGAGTAAATGATTAATGTTGTAGGGTAATTAGTTTATCAGATATGTTTCCCATGGAAAGGTCACTGAGAGAATGGCAATCATGTGGCACACATGTTGATGGGAGGAGGGGAATATTTTCAAATTGTGAGTAGATTTCAGGTAGGGCAGGCCCATACAGGAGGTCATGTGGAAAGCCAATGGAGGTTAACCAAGTTGGGAGGATGTTCAGCATCTCTTTTTTAAAGGTTTCTTTTAAGCCTTCTTTTCAACTAAAACCAGGGAATTGCTCCAGGCTTTGTTACCTACCTTTTGTTTCAAACCTTTCTCTCACCACGTTTTCCTGGTTTTATTCTGTGTCAGCTACAGTTCTTAGTTACAAGCAACAGAAACTATGTAAAAGAAAGTTTACTAGAACAGTGGGGGCTCAAAGAACAAAGGAAGCTAGTGACAAGGCTTGGAGAAAGACAGAATTGACACAAATGCTAGCAGTCCAGGCATCAGGACCCACAGCAACTGTCATGGTGCAGGAAGAGCCTGCTTACAGAAGGCTCACAGTTATACCTCTCACATCTTTGATCCATCTGCCAAGTCAAAGCCCAGGAAAGACAGACTGATTGGGCAGGTTAGGTCATGTGCTCATGTTAGGCTGCAGGGAGAAGTGGCCCTTTTGGCTTCCGTCAGAGGAAGCAGGCACTACATCCTATCAGAGGTACATGCAGTGAGGCAAAGTTGATTCCCTGAAAAGAAGTCTGGGTGCTGTTCAGAAGGGAAACTGATGCCAACAGCTCTAATACCAACAATAGCCAACACCTTATGCTTTTGGATCTGTGTCTTGATTCTTCCTCCCAACCTAGTCCATATAGATGGATAGCTATTTGTACAGCTCTCTGGTGTTTTGATTCTACTTCTCTTCCAAGAGGCCGCCTTTCTGTCTTGGTGGCACGTCTTGCCTCCTAAGAGCAAAGGCTGCCACATCCCATGCTACTGGGATGCCCGTGCCCAGGTCCAGAGCCCTGTGAACATGCTTATCTGCAGATGTGGTAGAGATCAGACAGAGGGTGCCTCATGGCCTGTGGCCTGGAGCTCAGGGCACTAGAAGGTCACAGCAGAGAAAGAAGGTGTGAAGCAAAGCAAAACTAAGGTAGCCGTCTACTCATGCGATTCCATCCCTTACCCACTATGCACTGAGGAGAGGAGGGAGGAGTCGAGAAGAGCCATCTCCATTTTCAGTTCTGTTATATGGAGTTTCTGTAGAAGGGTCTGGTGTGAAAGGAACAATGGAAAATTAGGGAAATTTTACTGGGGGAGGTGTTTCTGGGAAAGTTCTCATTTGCAAAACATGATACAAGACAGGGATGGTCAACTGTATGTGACAACTGGAATTGTGGCAAGCCATCTTGTGGCAATAAGGGGACAAATCTGAGGACAAGAGTCTACTCCCTGAGGAGACTATTCCCTGACGATAAGAAAAAAAGAAATCAGATTGGATCTTGATGATGTTGCTTTTTGACAAACTTTGGAACTTGAAAAGTCCTCTAGCCTTTCAGGTACATCAGATAATATATCTCATTACTGTTGAAGATATTAGTAGTTGTGCTTTCTGTTATAGCTGAAATCATCCTATTGATACAGCCTTTAGCCACTACTCTAAGCATTGGGCACATTCTAAGACCCACTGACATCATCTAACCTTGGAGCCTGCAGAGGGAAATTCTCCCCACCCCAAAAAGCTTTATGCAGCTGCACAGTTAACACATGTCTCAGGCAGGCCTCCTTCCTCCTCCTTATCCTTTGTCTTTTTTGGACAAGCATCATGTAATTTCGGACCATAGATATTGGGTAATTACCACAGCAATAATTAGGGATTCACTTCAGAAATAAGGAAATATAATTATAGTCCCATTGCAGCTTGTTTCCATGACAACAGGGGCAATTGCAATTGATCAGCAGTTTTCTTCCTAAATAGATTCGTGAGTCTCATTCAAATGAAATGCTAAAGAGCAATTAACTATCCTCATCAAACAAACTAGAGAGTGGAATCACATCTATTTTGTGTGGCATCATAAAGGCTCATCCCTGACTTGGGTACTCTGTGAAAATATATGGTACTCAATAGGCTACAGAGTACCCAATTACCTCATAAGTACAACAGAAACAGGATATGTTATGAAAATTTCAAGAAATTGGAGGAAAGTTTAGAATCTTAAAACACAGGCTCTTAGAACTGGAAGTCAAAGATTCACCTACTCCAGCCCCTTGGCACAGTCCTGTGTCTACATCACATAGGATGAACAATCCAACCTGCCTGAGCACCGCTGCAGGGCTTCCCTGGGCTTCCGTGCCAAATATTCTACTCCTCAGTTGCCCTGCCTGGAGAAAGATTATTTTATAAACACTTTCAGCCATCATCTGAATTGACTGAGTCTTGGTCTATACTCTGAAAATAAAAAATGATCAACCTCTCTTTATCTCAGTAATAATATTACCCTGCATTTGTAAAGTGCTATGTTAGAGTAGATAGTGTGCTGCCACATGCATTTTTTTGTCCTCATAATAACCCTGGGAGATAGCACACCCATGTGTCAGATGAAGGGGCTGGGTGGGCTAAGGGCACACAGCTCACAAGTGAAGGAACCTGCATTCAAAGAGAACTCTGGCTCCTGACCTGTTCTTTTCCACATACGGTATTTCTGATAATCACTGTAAATGATTCATCAACCTTCTTCCCCTCTAGACTTAATCAGCCCAGTATCATTAATTTTCCTGCTTAGCCCAAAATTTTCATTCATTTAATGGTTTTTATACCTCTTCTCTAGTCCTTGCTTAATTTCAGTACATCCCAGGTTCCTATGCCTAGAGGATAGACGATCAAGTAAAATAAGTCTTTCCTGACTTCATCTTCTGAAAAGTAGGGAGGCCGAGGGACCTAAAGCACACATTGGTCATCAGGAAGCCTGAGCTTCACTGTAAGTTTATTGGTGCCGTGTTGCCTCATTACACTAACTGTGATTTTCCTTTTCCAGCAGGTCACAGGGATAGTGATACTCTTTTACCACAGTGAGAAATGGAAGGATGAATCAGACGAATGTCGACTTCTCCAGGATGGTAAAAAGATCAGTATTCATTTTCTCGTTCACTGAAACCTGCTACATGCCAGGTACAGTTCTAGAGGCTAGAAGTACAGTGAGAGGCATCTATACAGGCCTACTTTTATGGAAAGGTAGAGGAAGCTGTGAGAACAATGGTGGGGGCGCTGCTTTAGGCTGAAGGGGTCAGAGAAAGCGTGCTCTGCGGAGAAAGGCACATATGTGCAGAAAAATGAAGGATGAAGAGGAATGGGCTGTGTGAAGGAGGTAAGGATGGGGGTTGGGGTTGTTCCAGAGAAAAGGATTACCATGTGCAAAATCAGCTGACTTGGATTCTAGTCACATCTCTAACACTAAGAGCCCTGTGCTGCCGCAGGGGTGTCTAACCTTTTGGATTCCCTGGGACATGATGGAAGAAGAATTATCATCTCAGGTCAGGCCACACATAAAATACACTAACGATGGCTGATGAGCTAAAACAAGGTCTGTAGACAATTTTCATAATGTTTTAACAAAATTTATGAATTTGTGTTGGGCCGCATTCAATGCCATTTTGGGCTGCGTGCGGCCCAGGGACTTCAGGTTGGACAAGCTTGTTAGAGCCTCAATTTTCCCATTTGTATAGTGAACATATTGGATTAGAACTAAAAGGTCATCTTAAACCTTTAACATTGGGGTGTGTGTGTGTGTCTACTGAACAAGGGTATTATAAACAGACAGTAGGATTCATATTAGCTTTTGGGGGTAGAGGAGTACATGGCATCAACCAGAGGAATATAATTTAAGTAAGCAGTTTTAAATATCACTTGAATTTCTTTCCCCATCTCCTCTCTTCCATAAAAATACCTGCATCTCATAATGTAGGGGCTCAAAGTTTGCAAGGAGACTTGAGCAGCTGCTTCCCCTTCCAAGCTAGCCTGCTCTACTCTGCAGTGATGTCCTACTTCAGAATGATCCCTTTCTGTTCCACCACAAATTTCTACCTCCTGTTTTAGGGATTTAGGGGAAGAAGATAAGCCCCTACTGCCCCTGCCAACATGAACTTATCACCTCAGCCAGATATGACTTTTCCAATGCCACATTCATTGTTTTAAAAAAAATCTTTATTGAGAGATGGCAACAAAATGGCAGCCTGAGAGGGGCTGCTAAAAACCTCCTCTGGAGATTACAACTAATTAAACACCAATACCTCAACCAAGGACTCTCTACACAATGCACAATAACAGCTTAGAAACCCACTCATCGCATTAAGGTACCCACAGGTGGGCACAGGGTTAAACAAAGGAGAAATAAAAGGGGAAAACAGGGTTGCAGCCACCCATAGGTCCCTGCTTGGAACTCTACCGCTGGGGGAGGGAGGAGGAAGAAGGTGGTGGGAGAGTGTTCTGGACCTCACTTGGTCCACAAGACAGAAGAAAGGAGGCCCAGAGGCAGGTCATGAGATAGCACAACCACCTCACTTTGGCCCCAGGAGGTGCAGATCGGTTCGCAAACCACAGCAGCCGCACTTTACTCCGATTCCCAGAGGAGGGGGAGTGACTGAGCCATGAGGAGCTGCAGCGTGAATGCTCCAGTCTGGAAGGAGAAGGAGAGAGGGGGCTGCCTTTGCATTTCTTGGCCCACAAATAGCACAACCTGAAAGACAAACATACAGGACAGCTGATCTCAAGGCTGAGAGCAGAACCTGCACACAGGGAAAACCCAGAACAGAAAGGCTCAATCACTCCCAAACTCCCTGCATGACCCCACGCCCAGAGCCACAGGAAGAGAACAAAGCTGCAAATGCCACTCCCCCACAGACCTCTCCCTGCCCAGTATCAGCAGCAAATACCAAAGTAACTGCATCAGTGAGGGGTCAGAGAGGCTACAAAAATGAGAAATCAGATAAAGGCAGCTCAAAACAAAGAGATGGGGACAGATGACCCATCAGAAACAGCTGAAAGCAATGATTACAAACATGCTTAAGAAACTGAATGATAATTTCAACAGAGAGATAGCAAGCATTAAAAAAAGATCTACCAACCATTATAAAGGACCAGAGAGAGATAATGACTACATTAACTGAAATGAAGAACGGAATAGAAGCACAAAGCAGTGATTTGCAGGAAAAGCCAGCAGAAAACACCCAGCCAGAACAGTTAGAAAATAATTATTTCCAAAAAATGAGGATGGATTGAGATTCCTCTGGGATTATATAAAATATAAGAATATTAGAATAATAGATGTGCCAGAAGGGATGGAGGAAAAGCAAGGGATCAAGAAATTATTTAAAGAAATAATGACTGAAAAATTTCCTAACCTGGTGAAGGAAATAGACATACAAGTCCAGGATGCACAAAGAATCCCAAACAAGATGATTTTAAATAAGAACACACCAAGACACATCATAATTAAAATGGCAAAAGTTAAAGAAAAAGAGAAAATTCTAAAAACAGCAAGAAAAATGCAAGTAGTAACTTATGAAGGGACACTCATTCAACTCTCAGCTGATTTCTCACCAGAAATTTTACAGAACAGAAGGGATTGGCAGAAACTATTCAATGTGATGAAAACCAAGGATCTACAACCAAGAATAATGTATCCAACAAGGCTAGCATTTGAAATTGAAGGACAGATAAAGAGCTTCTCAGATGAGGAAAAGTTAAAGAAATACATCACCACCAAACCAGCGCTACAAAGAATGTTAGAGGGACTATTTTAAGATGGGAAGAAAAAGGAGAGAGTGGGTAAAATAAGGGAAAGGGATGGAGAAATTTAGTTTGATTGCTGACATAAAATCAAAAGCAACAAAGCAACAAAACTCATGGACACAGTCAATAATTTAGTAGTCCCCTGAGGGTAAGGGGAGAGGTAGGTGGGGGAGAAGGGACAGGGACATAAATATACAGTAATGGAAAGAGAACTGACTCTGGGTGATGAACGCATAATACGACACATAGAAGATGTAATGTAGAATTGTACACCTGGGACTTACGTAATTTTTACTAATCAATGTCACCCCAATAAATTAAAAATATCTTTTTGAGACATAATTCACATACCATAAAATCCAACCTTTTAAAGGGTACATTTCAACGAGTTTTAGTGTATAAGGGCTGTTCAGAAAGTATCTAGCCATGTAATATGACAAATAGAGGCATTTATGGCTGAATTTTTTTCTGGGTAGCCCTCGTATCCACAGAACATACCATTACAACCATCTAAGTTTAGAAGATTTTTATCACCCTCAAAAACAACCTCATACCCATGACCAGCCACTCCTCACCCTATTCCAGGCCTGGCAACCACTAATCTTTCTGTCTATGGATTTGTCCATTTGGACACTTTGTATAAATGGAATCTTACAATAGGTAGTCTTTTCAAACTGGCTTCTTTCAATTAGCATAATGTTTTCAAAATTTATTTCATAACATAGATCAGTATCTCATTCTTTTTTATTCCCAAATAATATTCTATTTTATGGATATATACCATGTTATAATTATCCTTACACTTTTGATGAACATTTGGATTGTTTCAATTTCTGTGTACTATGAATAATGGTGATATGAATATTTGCATACGAGTTTTTGTGTGGACATACGCTTTCATTTCTTTTGGGTATGTACCTAGGAGTGGAATTACTGTGTCATATGGTAAATCTTTGTTTACTATTTTGAGAAACTATCAGACTGTATTCCAAGGTATTTGTGCCATTTTATAGTACTACCAGCAATGTATGAGTGTTCTAATTTCTACCACCCCAACACTTGTTATTGTCTTTTCTAGCATAGCCTTTGTAATGGATGTGAAGTGATATTTCATTGTGGTTTTGATTTGCATTTCTCTTGATGACTAATGATGTTAAGCCAAGTGTGTTTTTATTTGTTAGTGGACATTTTTATATCTTTGGAGAAATGTCTATTCAAATCTTTTGCCTGCTTAAAAAATTTGTTTTGATCTTTTAATAATGAGTAATAAGAGTTCTTATTCTAAATATGTCTTATCAGATAAGTGATATGCAAATATTTTCTTCCATCTGAGGACTACCTATTTTCTTTTTTTTTCTTTTTTTTATTGTTAAATTTATTGGGGTGACATTAGTTAGCAAAATTGCATAGGTTCCAGGTATACAATTCTACAGTGCATCGTCTGTGTTGCATTATGTGTTCACCACTCAATGTGAATTCTCTTTCCATCACTGTATATTTGATTCCCCCTCCCTCCTCTCCCACCCCCTCCCTGCGGTAACCACTAAACTATTGACTGTGTCCATGAGTTTTTGTTTCTTTGTTGCTTTTAGTTTTACATTCCACATATCAGTGACATCTTTTGGTTCCTGGTTTTTTCTGTATGGCTTATTTTGCTTAGCATGATAATCTCAAGGTCCATCCATTTTGTCTCAAATAACAGTATTTCATCTTTTTTATAGCTGAGTAATATTCCATTGTGTATATGTATCACAGCTTCTTTATCCAGTCATTTATTGGAGGGCACTTTGGTTGTTTCCATGTCCTGGCCACCGTGAATAGCGCAGCGATGAACACTGGGGGTACATAAATCTTTGCAGATTAAGGTTTTCAAATTTTGGGGGTAGATCCCCAGAAGGGGGATTGCTGGGTCATATGGTAACTCCATTCCCAATTATCTGAGGAACCCCCACACTGCCTTCCACAGTGGTTGTACCAGTTTGCACTCCCACCAGCAGTGTACCAGAGTTCCTTTTTCTCCACATCCTCTCCAGCACTTGTGATTCCTTGTCGTGTTGATAACAGCCATTCTCACAGGTGTGAGGTGGTATCTCACTGTGGTTTTGATTTGCATTTCCCTAACCTAGCTACCTTCTTGATGGTATTGTTTGTAGCACAAAGATATTTTTGATGAAGTACAATTTATCATTTTTTTCTTTTGTCACTTGTGCTTTTTGGTACCTAAGGTATCACTGCCTAATCCAAGGTCACCAATTTACTCCTTTGTTTTCTTCTAAGAGGTTTATAGTTTTAGCTCTTACATTTAGACCTGTTATCCATTTTGAGTTCATTTTTGTGAATGTTATAAGAAAGGGTCCAACTTTATTCTTTTGCATGTGGCTATCAATTGTCCAGCATTGTCTGTTGAAAAGACTATTCTTTATCCATTGAATTGTCTTGGCACTGTTATTGAAAATCAACTGACCACAAATGTTAAGGTTTATTTCTGGACTTTTGGTTCAAATCCATTGATCTATATAGCTATCCTTATGCCAGTACCATATTGGTTAGATTACTGTAACTTTGTAGCAAGTTTTTAACTCAGGAAATGTAAGCCCTCCAAGAGGAGGCTATTCTGGATCCCTTGCATTTTAATACGAATTTTAGGATCCACTTGCCAATGTACGCAGAAAAGGAAGATAGGATTTTGATAGGAATTGCACTGGATCTATAGATCACTTTGGGGAGTATTACCAACATTGAGTTTTCTGATCCATAAATATGGGATGTCTTTCCATCTATTTAGATCTTCTTTAATTTCTTTCAATGATATTTTGTCATTTCCAGTGCACAAGTCTTATACTTCTTTTGTTAAATTTAGTCCTAAGTATTTTATTCCTTTTGATGCTATTGTTAATGGAGTTATTGTCCTAAATTCATTTTTGGGATTGTTCATTAGTAGTGTAGAGAAATACGACTGAAATACAAAAACTCCAATTTTGTATCCTGCAACCTTAATTAGCTTGTTTATTAGTCTAATCATTTGTGTGTGTGTATGTGTGTGTGTGTGTGTGTATGTATTCTTTGGGATTTTTTACATGTAAGATCATGGCATCTGCAAATAGAGATAGTTTTACTTCTTACTTTCTAAGACTGATGCTTCTTTATTTGTTTTTCTTGCCTAATTATCCTAGCTATAACCTACACTACAGTACAATAAAATAGCACTGAGTAGACACCGTGTCTTGTTCCTGATCTTATGGGGAACAAATTTATTCTTTCACCATTAAGTATAGTATTAGCTCTGGATTTTTTGTAGATTCTCTTTATCACGCTAAAGAAGTTCCCATCTATTCTATTTGAGTGTATATATATTTTTAATCATGAAAGGGTGTTAGATTTTTGTCAAATACTTTTTCTGCTTCTATTGAGATGACCATGTGTTTTTTTGTCTTTTGTTTCATTAATATGGTGTATATTGATGAATTTTTTATGTTAAATTAACCTTGCATTCCTGGGATAAATCCCACTTGATCATGGTGTATAATCCTTTTTATATTTGCTGGATTCAGTTTGCTAGTATTTTGTTGAGGATTTTTATGTCTATATTCATAAGAGAGATTGATCTGTAGTTTTCTTTTTTGTCTTTGCCTGGTTTTGGTTTTAGGGTAACACTAGGCTGACCGGACATACCATTTTAAATGGGACAGAAAACAATGGTACTGTCACATTTCACATGGTATTGTGCATGGATAGCTTACTACTCGTTGAATGTGGCCCAGTGAGACTAGGTTGACTAGACCTACCTTTTGAAATGGGACAGTATTGTTTTCTGACCTGTTTAAACAGTACATCTGGTCAACCTAGGTAACACTGGCCTCATAGAGTTGGAAAGTTCCCTCCTATTTGCCACATTCATTCTTACACAGAAGTCTCTGCTCATGCCATTGCCTGTCTGAAATGTTCAAGCCTTGCCTTTCACCACTCCAAATCCTGCCTATCATTTGGAGCCAGCTCAAGCGCTTCTCATTCCGGACCATTTCCTGACTGTTCCCGTCCCAGAGTGAGCTCATCTTCCCCGAAGTCCCTTCAGTTCTTACTATGGCTAAAGTGCTGTAGCCATACATGATATAGTAAATGGTGGGTATTAGGCAGAACCTGGAAACAGGACAAGGAGAGTCCCAGTAAGTAGGAGAGGTTCAGTCAGGCAGCTAAAGGCAGGAAGACACTTGAGCTGGTGACCTAGGATTAGCAGGACACTCAGGGCCACATGACTAGCTCCTGAGGAAGGCTGCAGTCACCTTAAGAGGCAGAATAGTGGATGGTTAAGAATGGAGTCTCCACTGCTTGAATGGCGGCTCAGCAACTTATTCGCCAGTCACTCTCTAGCCTTAGTTTTGTCATCTATGAAATAGGGCTAATAATGTCAATTTCAGAGTATCTTGGTAAATGTCCTACAAGTTAATTTATGCAATGGAGTTCACTAAATGGCAGCTTTAATGTATGCTACAGAATATCCTCTTTGGAAAGAGGGTTTGTGGTTGGAGGAATCCTGGAAATGCTCTGAACTGCATCTGTCATCCCTCTTCTTGCAGATTCCCAGGGTATTAGCATAGTAAAGCCTCTCAAAAGTCCTATGTAAGGGATCCTAATTAATTTTTTCTGGCCCTGAATTTTTCAAACCTATTTGCCAAAAAACCCTTTTAAATTTAACATCCATTTAACATACTTTGGGAAACACAATATTAGGTATATTTAATTAAAATAGGAAGTCACGTTAAGTTGTTAAAAACTGATCATGTTTTACTATTCTGCTTTTCCCACAGGCATGTATAATTTCAAAGCAGCAGTTTAGGAGGAATGAGGGCTTCTAACCTAGACAAAGAACAGAATGTGTTAAAAGCCCAAAGGAAATGAGAAATTTCAGGCAGAAGGAGATCAATAATTGCATAATTTTGGCCATGAAGATATTTCTAGAATTACAGATTCTTGGAGTTAAAGTTCAGCTCCTTTAAATCCCCACCCAGTGTCAAAACTCCCCTTCATCAGTCCCGACCCCTGCTAGCACACACTCAGCCTCCCCATGTTTTAGGCAGCTCTAGGAATCAGGAATTAGGAAATTCTCCTCACATCAGGCTGAAATTTGCCTCCTTGGAACCTCTACCTAAGGTCACGTTAAAAGAATTTTGTGTTTTAGTGAGAGCTGTCCATTTTGGAGATGGCAAATCACCACCACACAATGTAAACTAACATGTCCATTGATTGAGCAGTGAACTAAAAAGAATTGTTGAAAACAACTTTCATTTTCTCCATCTAAAAATAGGACAGTCAGAAGTTCAGCCATCGTATAAGCAATGAATATATTTACTTCATGGGTAGAGCTATATGGCAACTGTCAATTTCCAAAAAGAAGGAAATACATATTTTAAATGACTTATTTTCCTGTCCTTTTTTAATTTTAAAAAATTAGAGACATTTAAAAAAACTCTTCATCCAGAGCTCATCCTTTCAGCTTCCTTTATTATAAAAACAACTGTTAATTAAAATACAGCATATGTCATAAAGGTAGGTTTATCAACAAGTCAAAATAAGAAAAGGTGATATTGGCTATATTTTATAAAAAGGAGTTGTTTGATCCAATATGACATGTTCTAGGGATTTGTAAAATTTAAAATCTTAAGGAAACTGCAAGGAGTAAATGGAATAAAACTTAAATGGGGAGAGAATATTCAGCATCCAGGCACAATTCAATAAGAAATCAGGGACTTGCCAAATCCATAAAAAGGACGAGCTGTGTTTTCATAACAAGTCCTTCCAAAGGAGAACTTTTTACTTTAATCTCATTTTGCATTAAAGAGCAACTTGGTCACATTTTAGTATCTGTACCTCATTCTGATACTGTGAGGCCAAAAGATTCACATTCTTATTTTACAACTGAAGATACTGAAGTAAAATCAAAACTGATTCACACTGAACAATACTCAACTATGATCAGTACTGACATCCCAATAATTGGGCAAATTCAGTGCTAGCTGCATTTTCCTTTCATTGAAATAATTTCCTTCAGTTAAATTTGATAGTTTTCATACTAAAGACAATGGAAAACAAATACAGGCCTGTCGAGGAAGAGTCAGTATTAGTAGGACTAACAAATGCTGTAGGTGAGCACTATCAAGCTTAAGTACACTGCTTGCCTGAGCATTTTGCAATTTGTGCTGAACTGTAGAGTCTATTAGAACTTGCTTACTGACACACATCACAGAGGATGTTTTTGTCCTTGTCCTTGAAACACAGTAAGAATACCACACATTACATCATCTATTCCTTCAACATGTACAGTAAGTCCTCATTTAACATCACATTGTCAATAGGTTCTTAGAAACTGCACCTTTAAGCAAAATGACACATAATGAAACCAATTTTACTATACTGATATAAATAAGAGTTAAGTTCCATATTTCTAGCTACAAATAATAACCAAACTTCTAAATAAAGACCCCAAACATTTCTAATATTAAATATTGAAATATGTGAATATACATGTATTTGAAAAAGATTAATAGAAACAAGTAAAATCACTTCCAACGCAGCTATTCCAGTGCAGGGTTGCAGGTAGCTGGAGCCTATCCAGGCAGCTCAGGACACAAAGTGCAACCCAAACCTGGACAGGACGCCCTTCCATCCGTATAACACACCAAACTCACTCAGACTAGGACAATGGAGACATGCCAGTTCACCTAACATGCACATCATTGGGAAGTGGGAGGAAACAGGAGTCCCTGGAGAAAATCCACGCAGATACAAGGAGAACATGAAAACTCCATAGAGACAGGGGTCTGAGGGGGACTGCTTTTCTTTTTCTGATCAAAGTTATAATGAAACGACGTGGAAGAAAACATTATTTAAGGACCTGCTGTACTGTATTAGGGCAATTTATGCAGTGCCAGGCATTTATAGGTAACATTTTCTGAGCACCTAAGATGAGGCTGAATAAAACCTGCTCTCTAACTTTATGAAACTGGCAGTTGAGTGGGATAGACAGATAAGAAAATCAATAATTTCCATAGAAAGTGGCAAGTGTCTGCTGAAGCCAGGTACATGGTGCTAGGGGAATGCAGGCAAAGGCAAACAAACCAGACTGGGTGTGGGCACGGGCTTCTAAGAGGAGTTGACTTCTAAGCTGTCAGTAGCAGAATTTAACCATCTCTGATTCTGACTTCAGTTACCAGCACTGAGGTGAGAAAGTACCTCCTGACCCTCCTGACCCTCCTTTTCTGAGTTACTGAAACTGTCACGGTCAGATTTAGTGCCTGTGCTTGTTCTAAGAGAGGGAGAATGAGAGAGAGGAACACAGAAAATAGAGTAGAAGTTGAAAGTGCATTGCAGACAGGTTCTGGAAGTTGCTAGAGATGGCCAGGGTTGTGAAGGGTGACCACCATGTGCCCGAGCAGTCTGTGTCCACAACATGGGTATAACATCTCACCTCTGACCACCCCTTCTCTTTGCCAAACAATGGGACATGGAAACGAGGTCTTTTTCAACACAAGGAACCTTCTATCAGCAGTGAGGGCAGCAAAATGAAGGCACAGATCCCAGTGTTCTCCCCACAGCTGAGGCCAGACTCACATGCCAACTCCCTAAAGTGACTGCTCTACACAGAATGCACCTAATACCCTGAGACGTCCACCTTCCCAGAGGCGGAACACATCTGTAATTCCACTCCTGCCTTCTTTGGGATCACATTCCCCACCCGGCAACTCTGCCAAAGATCTGGGGAAAAAAGTGTGAGTTATTACCTTAGATTGTCCTCCAGGGTCTCCTCATCGGAAGAGAAGGTTCCATTATTAATACTCAGCGGGGAGTGACTCTTCTTTCCTGCTGATGCCTCCCGGGACAATGAAGTGTCTTTCTTTTTCCTTTTGCCAAACAACTTCTTAAAGGGCTGGAATTTGCCTCCTTTCTTCTTGTCTGCAGATTACAAGATAAACATTTGCTGCAGTTTGACAGGGCTGCACCTCACAGCCTAAGAGCAAATTACAACTGATCTGCCTCTGGCCCAGGAAGCCAGGGCAAAGGGCAGCCATTGGGGTGAATAAGCGACCAAGCCCTGTGCCAGGAACGTCGGGCCAGTCCTTGTCCATGCACAGTCAGGTAGAGACAAGCTAAGGGCAAGTCTTCTGCCTCCTGGGTTCCCAAGAAGCACCTGGGGACAACAGGAAGTGGTTCCAAGCTTCATGGTGGCCGGCACAGCACCCCTCTGCATATGCCATACAAAAGTGGTGTCTGCTCTCCTCAACAAAGCAGATGGTCCGTGTGCTTCTCCATGGAAGAAGCTGAGAAAAACACATAAGCCTGACAGATGTTTAAGAAAATTTACATATGTATATAATCTCCCCTGAGAATCATCTGTTTTAGCCTTTATTGGACACAGAAGAAAACTTCTAACTCTTGGCATAAGCTTTGCTCTCCATTTCCTCCATCCCCCATGTATTTCCAGTTTATCTCTCTTGTCTCCTTTTAAAATCTACTAGGAAAAGCCCCAAAGGGATCTCTTTGCTATGAATCTCTTTCCTTATTACTTCATACAGTTAGGACACAGACTCAAGGACAGCACTTTTCGCAGATTTTTTAAAAAATTCATTTTTATTGATAGACTTTTTGGGGTCACATCTGTTAGCAAGAATTACATAGGTTTCAGGCATACAATTCTACAGTGCATTGTCAGCTTGTATAATAAGTTCACCACCTAATGTGAGTTCTCTTTCCATCACCTTATATTTAGCTTCCCCCGCTCCTCTCCCACCCCCTCCCCTTTCTCCCCATCCTATCCCCCTCGTCCCCAAATAACATTAAACTATTCGCAGATATTTTAGATACTACCTTTCAGTTCTTCTTCAGATACAAATTCCTCCACATCACTGCACTCCTGCCACATCACACCAGAAGCATCTTCTTAGATTTACTTTTCTTAAGAAGTTTAAAGAGTCACTTATCCAGTGGTTAGACAATCTTTTCCTTAAATGATTTAACCCTTACTAGGTATCACTGCTCTAAGAACTTTACAAATATTAACTGAGTCTTCACAACAATACAAGGAGGTAGATACTATTAACAGGGGAGGAACCTGAGGTACAGAGAAATAAAATAACTTGTCTATGTCACGGGATACATATCTTTGAAGCTGGAATCAGGAGTTTTAATGGAAAAGGAGAGATGAAAGCTCACAATATGTACAGAAAGTTCACAACATGTACAAAACACAAAGGTATGAGCCCCCATCTGAGTATCAGAGCCCCCATACTTTGCTGGCCAGAGTCTACAGATAGATTTCGGTGTAAAAGTGAAGTTAAGGATGTTCAAGGTAGTCATCTCATTTCCTCTGGTGATCTTAAGTTCTCGCCTTTCTTAGAGAAAACTGGAGGAAGAAGTCGTTTCAACCATGTTGTACTGACCAGTGGCATAAGACAATGAGGAAGCAGATAGAATAATCACCAACTACCAAAAGATTACATTTTGGGATCCTTACTATAAGTGCAAACAAACCTTCTCATTTTAGTGGTCTTTGAAACAATACTGTATTATATTAAATTTAAAAGGAGACTTCTAACATATCGGCTATCTATCTATCTATACACACACACACACACACACACACACACACACACACGGTTTTGTGCTAGGCATGGAGTCCTCAAAATAGTTAAATTTTCACTATGTGTTATTTATAAGACAATAAAATATGCAATATAATTAACATTATTTCATTTAAAAATGATAAAACCAAAAAACAACTGGATGGTTTGATTTCAGATTGTTTGTAGGCTTCAGTGGTTATTTATTCAGGAGCTTGGGCCAGAGATTTTCATGACACCTACTTTTGGTTTCCATGAGTAAAATCTTTAATGGATAGTTTTTAAAAATTATAATTAGTGGATTTTGAAGACCATCAAAGAACATTGAGGCAAGTATTAAAAGAATCAACCTTTTATAAAACAAGTCAATTAAAAAACTTATATTAAAAAGATTTCTATCAGGTGCTATAGATATCATTACATTATTATATAATTGGTCTTTGGCATTGACTGATGAAATAAATGAATATTTTCTTTATGATTATGCAAAGCTCAAAATATGTGAATGACACCATCATTGTAAATGGTCATCATCATAAATGGTCAAACAGCAATTATTGCTATATTTCACTTATTTCTGAAATACAGTCTTCCTTTTTCCTTTTATATCAATTGCCTTTTTCCTACTAACCTCAAATTCTCTAATCAGACATATTTTAAAAGACCATAGCAAAATTCTAAAAATATCAGTTGACATCATTACTGCCAGCCTGGGCCCACAAATCTAGTTTTTAAGCTAGAGAATTTTAGATTATGTCAGAATTCATTGACAAGAAAAATAAATCATCACTTGCTCTAAAGTCAAGGTGGATTGGTGTTCAGTTGAGCTGGAACCAAAGGAGGTAACTATAATTACCAACAAATTAGTTTCTTGAACAGATCATTTGTGTGTTTAACTAATGGGTGACTAAGTCTATGTGGTTAGCCAAGAAGGCTGATGAGGTCCTTTGTATTGCCTCAATGTCCAGAATGGTGGCAGCCACCACATAAAATATTTGCCGCATTGGTCATATTGTTGGGGGAGATGGAAAGTGAACAGAACCTGGAAGGAGCTCAATCCCAACACAAAGATGAGATGAGGACACAGCTGTGGGGATAACGCTAGGATATGGAAGTCTTAGCTCGGAGAACTTGGTGTGCTGCGTGCAAACACAGAATGGCCTCCTTCAGGTGCTCTGTCAGTAGAGCTGGCCTGTTTGAGGACCGCTTGTGAGCCTCCCACTCTAGCACTTTGTGCTGCACGTTATATGGGCAATCATTTGCTGTGAGTACACACATATTATCCTGGGGATGTGTCAAAGTCCAAATATTAGATACAGCTCTTCTCAAGAAGTACTCAGGAAAAGCTGTTTCAGCCTTAGTTATTATCAGGAAGGTAAATGAACAGTAAAACCTGCCTGAACCATCCATCCAACAATCAATCCTTCTTACCATGAGAAAAAGAGTTTCTAAGTGCTCAGAACCCCAATCTCATTAGAGGAGAGGTCAGAACACAGAAGCTCACAAGTGTGCCCCAAAGTCTTAGTGTTTGGTAACATCTCAGTTATAAAAAATAACTTCCCACTTCCTCATTTCCAAATGAATAATACATTTTCTGTCAAAAATATCTTTACATTTTAAATAAAATTTAAAAGTTTATTTTAATGATTATTTTGCTACTGACTGGCAATTACTAATTTTCAGGACTAACTTTATGGAAAGACTCAGTAATTACATTTAGGCATACCCTACATTCAGACAGAAAACTGATTACACAACATTAATAGGGAATGAAACTTTATAAATCAGAGAAGGAGTTATATTCTTATTTACTTAATTCCCTACTTTTACATTCTAAAAATTAGGTATAAAATCTCTCATATCAACAAAGCAAGTACCTACTTTTCATGAAGATGACACCGAAAGTGAAACAGGAAGCCCCTGACCCTCTCAAAGCTGAAGCCAAAGCAAAGGCTTTGAAGGCAAAGAAATCAGTGCTGAAAGGTGTCCACAGTCACACTCATACACACAAAAGATCCGCATGACACCCACCTTCCAAAAGCCCAAGACACTGCAACTCCGAAGGCAGCCCAAACATCCTCAGAAGAGCACCCCAAGGAGAAATAAGGTTGAGCACTACTCTATTATCAGGTTCCCCTTAACTACTGAGTCAGCCATGAAGAAGACAGAAGGGAACAATATGCTTATATTCATTGTGGATGTCAAGTCCAACATGCACCAGATCAAACAGGCAGTGACACTGACATGTCCAAAGCCAACACCCTGATCAGGCCTGATAGAGAGAAGGCATATGTTTGACTGGCTCCTCCGATGTTTTGGATGTTGCCAACAAAATTGGGATCATCTCAGGGGTGTCCAACATTTTGGCTTCCCTCGGCTACACTGGAAGAAAAGAATTGTCTTGGGCCATACATAAAATACACTAACAATAGCTGATGAGCTAAAAAAAAAAAAAAAAAAAAATAGAAATCACACAAAAAAATCTCACAATGTTTTAAGAAAGTTTACAAATTTGTGTTGGGCCACATTCAAAGCTGTCCTGGGCCACAAGTTGGACAAGCTTGATCTAAAGTGAGTCCGGAGTCCAGCTGGCTAATACTAAATACAAAAATTTTTCACTGTTAAAAAAATAGTACCTATAATTTATGACACATTTGCAATTCTTTGCCACAACAACCATTATGAAAACCTGAGCATGTGTCTATAAATATGCATTAACTAAACCATTTCATGATCAATTTATGATTTGGGGGCTGTATTAACAGTCTTTCTCCACAGAATCAACTGGATTAAATGTATGGTCATCACTAGCAGCTATTTTCTTGACAAATAACACCAACTGTTAGTGTGAATATTTTTGTACAGATGGGGCCTAAAAGATCAAAGCAATTTTAACAATGCAGTAAAACAGAGCACTTCTGCAATGCTAATGTGGAATATTCCAAAATACAAGGCCATATAGAAAGAATATAGTTTAGCTAAGTCTTTTAAGGTGGCATTTTAGAATTTCACAGCACAAACTCACTTTGATTGGTGTTTTGGGCAGTGGGGAGAAGAGCAGAGAGAGAAGGAAGAAATGTTCTCTCTACTAAATTTGGTTTTTTACTGGCTGCAGCTATTTAGGGGTTAAGTGTGTGGGCCCCAGAGATAAGAATAGTTGGCCTGAGTCCTGATCCCATCTCTTTCTAGCTATGAAACATCTGCTTACCAGTCTCTCTGGAAATTCACCAGCTTAAGCTGTAAGACTGAATTTACAGGAGAAAAGGCAGTGGGTGCCACAGTGTCACAATATTTCACCATTTTTGTGCTATAATTTTTTTTTTAATGTGGGTAGTTCCCTGGCTGGGAATCGAACCCAGGCCGCAGCATTGTCAGCGCCGAAGCCTTAAGCCGCTACACCACCAGGGAACGCCCAATGTGCTATGATTTTTTACATGAAAGAACCTGTATGTGCATATACACTGCCTTCAGGGATTACAACAATTTTTATTCTTTAAGTACTGAACTGAATTAATTTATTTTCATCATCCAATAATTACTTTAGGGGACTTTTTTTCCATTTAAAAAAGTGTTCATTATCCATTATTTCATGGATATAATTATATACCATTTGCTAGTTTCATCATCATAATTGCTAGTTTATATAGAAGATTCTAAAAATTAAAAATCACTGGGCAAGTCAAGCAAATCTGATTCCTTTTCCATTTGTCATAAGGATGCAATTCTTACATCTTCATTTCTAAATCTAAAATAATAAAAGCATACAATTTCTCTGCATTGGATTATGTATATGATATGTTTCCAAATGAGAAACAGAATTTCCTACCATAGTTCATTTGGAGTACGTCTTAGTCTGGGGTTTCCCAGAACGTGTTTTGTGGGTCAGTACCAGGTTCTTTATCAAAGACTAGTACATTTGAAAATCTAGGTAAAATAAAGTTAAATATGTTTCTTAACCAGGGGACCTTTCTGAGTTTTTAATATGCTGGTATCATTATTCTTCTCCAAACTGGTTTGGCCATGGAAACATGACTTTCTGGACATCTGTGATGACTAGTGTTCCTCTGAATGTATACTCTGGGAAACATCTGCCTTCATTATTTCTTTTGAACATCTTTTAGTTTCTTTAGATATCATATATTAATATTTCAAACACACACCTCCCCTAAACTCTGGAGTATACTGCTCAGTAAACCTGAATGAGTTGACTGAAACATTTTGGTTAAAGGAATGTAATATCTTAGGTCAAGATCTGATTTCAAACATGCATGTAAATAACACACATTAGGACATGGTACATAGCAACCATCTGAATCCCATAATTTTACAATTTAAGACTTTTTCAATGTTCTTCTTAGTTCTGGAACATCAGAGTACTTCTGAGAAGAAAAGGTTCAGTAAAAAAGATTACTAGAAGTACACTACGATGCACAGTATTTGGTGGCTACCACACTTTTGCTGAACCCCAATCCTTGCATATTTTGACGGAAAGTAAGAATACGGCAACGTGTCAGATAGGCTGTGATCTTTGGTGCCACGTGGACTGAGATTCTACTTACGGACAGGAGGGGAGGGGCATTGTGACAGCTTGTCAAGTTACACAGGAAAAGAACAAACAGTTTTCTTCTGGGGAAGCATGGAGGAAGGAAGATATTTGCTGCTGTGCTGATTCATAAAATAAAGGGAAAGGATAAAAAATATTCTTTTAGAAGAGAGTGGGGGGTCCTAGAACAAATAGCTTGAAGACCAAAGCTGGAACTGACTATAACTTTCACAAATCAGGGGGCCTGGACACTTGGGTGGATGGGCTGTGGCACGTGTTGTAGGCCTCTAACTCAGGATTAGAGCTTGGATGTCTTGTTTGCTCGCCCAGAAATGTCATTTTCTTCCTTCTTAATGTTCATTCTTCAAGACCTATGTCCTTGGAGCTTTTCCCAGTCCTTAAGGCCAGTGATAATTAATCACACCTTCTTCTGGCTTCTCCGCAATTTGTTCCTACTTCTGCTGTGCTACACCATGTGTTAAGACATGGCTGTGCCCCCCAAAATTCGTATGTCGAAGTCCTAATCTCCAAGTACAGTCAGAGTGTGACTTTATTTGGAGATAGGGTCTCTAAAGAGATAATTAAGGTAAAATGAAGATATTAGGTGGGCCCTAATCCCATATAATTGGTGTCCTCATAAGAAGATATTAGGACACAGACACACAGAGAAGGCCATGTGAGAACACAGGGAGGAGATGGTCCCCTATAAGCCAAGGAAAGAGTCCTTAGAAGAAACTAACACCCATGACACCTTGATCTTGAACTTCCAGCCTGCAGAATCACGAGAGAATAAATTGTGTTGTTTAAGCCACCTAATCTATGGTACTTCACAATATAGCACTAGCAAGCTAATTCACATTAGAGTTGTGCCTATTAAAGAGAGCACATTGAATCTGCTGTTTTGTGACTCTGTGCCTTTACATCTTTACAGATATTCTCCTTCCGCCTGAAATGTCTTCCTCCATTTCTCTAGAGAACTTCTAACTATCTCCCCAAACACATTCCAGGTATCAGGTTTCCTGGAAAGCTATCCTTGAACACTCCACCCAGAAAGAATAATTCCCTCCTCTGTCTCTGTGCATGAACAGGTTTCTGTTACAATAGTGTAAAGTGTGCCATAGCTCCTAGACTGCAAGTTCCTGGGTACAGGGACTATGACTTGTTTATTCTGCACCTACAGCACCCATCATGATGCTTGACACACAGCAGACAAACATTAATATGGATCTATTCTTCCCTATCCCCTTAGGACCAGATGTGTTTTAAAAATCAGAAATTTTCAGATTGTATTAAGGTATATCTCAACCCCAGTGGGGTCTGTGATAGCACTTTATAATGAAATGCAATATGAAAAATCTACATTCATCTAGAATTTTGCTAACAAATTAATTTGCGCCAAACTTACAAAGAACTTTGGGGATTTTGAAAGTACAGATAAAGGATGATGATCTCTTTACACAGTACAGTCAATCTTGCAGTCACACTTGTTTTGAAAATGCAAATTTATTCCAAAGTGACTGATCTACGCTACCTCATCCAGGAGAAACACTAGGTGAATGCAGAAATACTGTACCCAGCTGAACTGAGGTATGTAGGAATACACAAAATGCACACACGCATGTACCTCAGGTATCTACCAGTTACCCAGATTGTACTTGTGTTATGAGATATACCCATTCATATGGGGTGTTAGAGTTTTCTGTCCAATTTTGGATAACCCTCTTCCCACCACCTCACAGTAATTTACAAGCTGCAGCCCTCTGATAACATTCTAGGCCACAAGTAAACTTCAGGTCTTTTTCAAGGTAAAGTGCTATATTTAATGTAGTATTTATGAATTTCATTACCATTTAACATGTAAAACTACTACTCCATCCTTTAAAAATATGTCACTGATAAATTTTTTTGTGTTGTGCTACTATCCCATTTTTTTATTAGCCCTTGGTTTTTATTCCATGGGTTTGATTAGCACATTGATATTTTAGCAATGCATATGTCATGTTATAGCAGAATTGACTGTACATATCTAAACAGAACCCACTGAATTCGGTTCATACTAAGGTCTACACAAGGATCTACCAATTAAAATGACAACTACTTAGCTATTTCTTGGACTCCCTATTTCTTGAAACCAGATCAATTTTTAATGTTTCTAGTTTTTCCCATTGGTCTGTCTCAGAGTTCCCTTTTATATTTCACAACAATTTAAAAGAGAAAGCATATACTTATATATTTAGAAATAGTTACAGAAGAAGAGAAGATTTTAAAAGTGAAGTATCAGTGTTTGGCCACATTTCTCCCACATATTAGAAGATGTGTGGGTGCTGGCTCTTTTCATTGCCAATTTCTGCCACTTGAGTTTCAGAGGGTGCTATGCATCAGTGACGCACTTTGAGTAGTAAATATTGGCAGGGGAACTGCCTACTACCTTGCATAGCATACTACCTCAACAAAGGAGACCTCCATACAGGGGGCTGAACACATTAAATTCATTTCAATTCATCACATATTATTGAACACCCAACACCCTATAGGATTTGTGTGGGACTCAGCTGGAAATATGGATAAATAAAACAAAAGCTGTAGGAACATCTGAGGCTCTACTGATCAGGGTTTAACCAGAGAGACAGAATTGGGGGTGGGTGAGGGGTATAGGGGTGTGTGTGTGTGTGTGTGTGTGTGTGTAAGATATATTATGAAGTCTATTGCAAGGAATGGGCTTAAGTCATGTGAGGGCTGGCTAAGCAAGTCTGAAATCCACTAGACAAGTCATCAGGAGGGGAGGCTGGAATTCAGACACAGGCTGAAGCTGCTTTTACAGGTGAAATTTCCTCTCTCAGGGAAGACTTAGCCCTGTTTTTAAGGCTTTGTAATTTACTGAATCAGGCCCACACAGACTATCTTGAAAAATCTCCCTTATTTAAATCAACTGATTATGGACTATAATTACATCTACAAAATACCTTCAAAGCAACAGCTCAATTAAACATTCGCGTTCAATTAAATAACCAGGGACTATAGCCTAGCTAAACTAACACATCAAAATGATCATCACACTCTATCATACTTTGTCAACCTCACATCCATACACATCTCATTAAACAATACTTAATTTCCAAATGAAGTCAATAATAAAAATCATACTTCGACTAATGTGATACAAATATCCCATATACCTTTGAAAATTCACTAACCCGTTCTCCAGATGAGGATGCAAAGTCCTTAGGTGATGTTCACATTTCTCCTGTAACTTACTTATTATATACTGAGATGAAGTTCTTATTCATACATTTATGTCAGATTATAAGGATATAAGAGATGAAAGAAATATAAAAATATTTGGCTAGTATATATACAAAGATATTCATAACAAAACAAGGAAGAAATACACAACTACTAGAGTCCTTGTTTCTGCAACTGGTCATGTGGTCATAGCTGGTCCTTACCCCATCTTCTCCTATCATCCCATTACCTAGTCCACATTCCTCTTGCCCTCAGCAAGGACCTCAGCTGGTTGTAGTTCTGTGCCTGGTGAGGTGACCCAAATGTGGATTTCTTAAGAACCTGGCCATTAGTCATCATGAACTGGGTTGTTGCAGCTTTCAGTCACTCCACAGGACATGAGAGTACTCGAGATGCCCTAAGGGGTGACCTATATTCCAGACATACCCTTCTATACCTCCAGGGTATAGTAGCAGCCCAATTTTCTGCTGGTAGTCAAGATCAATCTCTTGGGCCTGTACAGTGATCTACTTCTTTGCCTGTTGATTGAGAGGCAGGAGGAACCCAAAGGGGCAGGGTGGCAGTCTCAACCATCAGTTCAATGGAATCACTATTGATTCCATTCCAATCAGGTGTCTCCTGGTGGAAGCATTCCTCCCATTGGAACTAAGAACTATAGATAAGTAAAACCTAAAGTCAAGGGGACAGGAAGCAAAAAGTTTTCTAGGAGGTCACAAAGGGTAATATTGAATGGAGCTACTCCTATTTTTACCCCTTGATTCCTGGACCCATGAAGCCTGACTGAGAGAAACAGCACCATATATTAGATACTAATGTGCACTGCACCCAAGAGGACACAGTCCCAGCTCTACAAAGTGTCGCCACCCATCTGGCACTGTATCTTCTAAAGGCTACTCCACCATTTGGTCAAGGCAGCTGCTTCAGGATGATGGGGAACGTGGTGATATGTGTGAATTCCACAAGCACAGGCCTATCGAGTTCCTTAGAAGAAGTGATGTCTGTGTGAAATACCAGTGTACTGGATAAGGTATTCCATAAGTCCATGGATGACAGTGTTGGTGGAAGCACTATGTGCAGAAAAAGCAAATCCATGTCCAGAGTAAGTGTCTGATCCAGTAGGAAAAAAGGGCTGCTACTTCCACAACAGAAGTGATCCAACATAATGATTCTGTACCAGGTAGGCTGGTGACCACCTCAGGGAACAGTGCCATATCGAGGACCCAGTGTTCGTCTCTGTTGACCTTGGTAAGTGGAAGTCAATGTTGCTGAGTTCATGTATAACTTCCATTCCTGTCAACATGGCCATTTTGTTCACAGACCCATTGACAAGTGGATGGGAAAAGAGCTGACAGGTATCCACAGAATGGGTCATCCTATGCACTTGATTATTAAAATCCTGCTGAGGTCATCATTTGGTGAGTGTTCAGAGTGCACAAATACCTTGAAATCCTTTGCTCATTCAGAGAGGTCTATTCACATAGCTCACTCCCAGTTGTCACCTATTTTTTTAACCACATTCTTTCCAAGTCCCTGACCATCCAGACAAATCATCGACATTACCTCTATTATAGACTTGTGCTTCTGGCCATTTCTCCTTATAAACAAAATGAACAATCAGATGCACCGACTGAAGTTCTGGACACTGGGAGAATTTCCTCATCACTGTCCTTCACAGGACTGTCCCTGGACGGGGCTAAAGCATTACAGCTTTCGAGTGGTACCTGAATATCATGCAAAACTATCACAAACCAGGCCTGAGTTTTCTCTTCCTTAGTCAACTAGTTCCTTAGGGAACTCTCCATGAGGCCATAGCTACAGGGAGGCAGAGAGCAGGTAGTGTATCAAGAGTGGAGACATGGGTATTTGGGCCAATTCTTCATGTAACTTACTCGTGCCTTCAGGGCCTGCTTGAATGTAGTTTCATCCATACCACTTCCTCTTGATAATGGAGTACTGCTGTGCATGCCCAGCTTTATGGCTTGGTCATCAGATAACACCCAGTTCATGACGACGGGCTGACGGGCAGCTCAGGTCACATGGTAACTTGGTGGCTCACAGTTAAACGTTCAGTCTCTACTATCACCTATAAGCAAGACAAACTTGCTTCTCTAAATGTAGAGGATGGCAGTGTTTTGCTCCAAAGTCTTAAGGGCCTGTGCTGTGATTCCCCCATATGGGAATGCCAACAGCTCTAATCAGCATCCCTCTCTATCACTGATACTTCCAGCACCACTGGGTCTGCTGGATGATCTGGGCCAAATGGCAGAGCAGTTTACGCAGCAGCCTGGACCTGTAACAGAACCTTCTCTTGTTTTAGCTACTACTCAAAACGAGCAGCTTTTCTGGTCACTCAGTAAATGAGCCAGAATAGCACACCCAAATGAAGAATATACTGCCTCCAAAAGTCCACCAAAGAGGCCTACTAAGTGTTGTGCCTCTTTTTGGTGGTAGGATGGGCCAGATGCGACAACTTATCATTCACCTTAGAAAGAATATTGAGACATGCCCCAGACCATTAGGCCTCTACAAATTGTGTTAATGTGAAAGGCCCCACAATTTCAGTGGGATTTATTTCTCACCCCCAGGCACAAAAATGTCTTATTAACATATTTATAATTATTGCTACCTACTGCTCACCAGGTGCAATCATTATGTTTGCAATTTTGCAGCTTCTGTGATATTATTATGTGTTAGTGATTTCTTCTAAAAACAAGGTGATTTTTAAAAGATTCAGTGTCTCAGTTTGGTACTCTTTTCAAACTTGAACTGTTCACAATTTCAAAGTCTGTGTGTCTTTACATTGGTACCATCATTAAATTGAGAGCTTGACAGTGCTGATAAATCAGCCCTGAAGTGTGTAAAGTTTATTGAGAATTGTAGAGGACATTTTGTAACTTGTGTGGTTATAACTGGTTTAAATGTAAGTGGTTGCAAAGCTGGAAATTATGAGAAAAACTCTAATAATTATTGATAATACAGAGACTCAATAAAGGTTAGTTAAATAATCAGATTGCAGAATGATTTGATTGACTAACAATATATATATTTTTAACCTAGGGGTAGGTGTAATCTTAATTCTTGCTGGATAAAAGGTGAGTTTAGGGTCAAATTCTCAAAACATGCCTGAGAATGTAAAAGTTCTTAGTGATGAAAGACAGAAGTCAAGAGTTACATTATGTGAGCATTTGTTCCTGATATATTTAGCAGGACTTCTCGATGGTACAGTGGGAAGTGAACCAAGGTCAAAGTGACACTAATCTGTTTTGAATCCATCAGGGAAAGTGCTAGTTGCTTATTCAGTAGATGACATATGAGATACAGACCCAAGTGGTACCTAAATGAAGCCATTTGTGTTCAGATGGTCTAAGTAAGGAATGAGAACTCACCTGCTCCTCTATTTCTACCTATGGGTAGAGCTACTCTGATACCATTTCTGAAAAGACGAAAAAGATATTGTTTTAAAACATTTTCAAATGCAATTTTATAACCTCAGTATTCCAGATTGTGTCAATTTCTTTTTTTTAATCTATACTTTTATATTGAAGGAGGGAGAAGAAAAGAAAGCAGCCCCTATACTGGGTCCACTCCCTGGCAACTTCTTGTTCCTTAGGGTTAGGGAAGACTTTGAGGAAACAGAAGTTGTTTGGAAAAATCGAGGCATAGTTCTTTGTATGCTGTAATGGGTAGAAGGGATGGAGTGAAGTGTGAAGGCCCTTCACATCCTTCATTTTCCCTCAGACTCTGTCCTGGAACCGGGGGGGGGGGGGCTGAGAAAGCACCCCTTTCATTCCTGTGTCTTGGGATTGCTGATGGCCACACAGTGATAGAGAATGGCATGCAGGAAGAGTGACACACCCAGCATGTGGCAAAGATGGCGAGGTGCACACCAGTGATCACTGTGACAAGCTGGGCTCGGCTCTGACACAGTCTGCACACTAGCTCGAGGTACAAGACGTAAGTTTACTTCTTTTGGTTCCTTATTCTGTTCTCACTGGAAAGCACTGAAGGAGTCCTCTGAGAATCACTGTCCTCCCACCAGATTTCTCATTCCCAGAGTAAATCTTGGACAATAGCTCTGAGCTCTGACAGGCTGTAGATATACTCTGGCCCTGTCCTATTCTGAGGAGACAGGATGCAACTGCTACCTGTTTGGTGGAAACTTTCCATGAATTTGTGCACCAGGTATTGGTGGAATAAATGACCTTCCATTTCTGGATTCTAAAGGTCAATGATTCAAATTTCCACTCTTACTGTGAAGATGTTACTTCTTTGGCTAGTAACTACAAGGTTCGTGTGATGTGGAAACGGGTAAAATCTAAAGCACTCCTTTGTCCTTTTATGGTTGAGAATCACTTTAGTGAGGTAATCTAGGTTCTGTGGTGACAAGTGTCTTAGAAACACACGTTTCCCACATAACTCACTGTCCAAAGCCTTCAAAGAGGGTCACAGGAGCTCCACAACTAACACCAGGAAACCTTGCAAAGGTGATTCCTGAACCACAAACATCATGGTTTGAATTTTGTTTCCTAAATGCAGCCCCTCTAAGCAAATATTACTGTTTTTTGTTTGTTTGTTTTAGCATCACCAAGTCCAATAGTGGCTAAAATGGACATTTTTGTTTACTATCTTAACAACAACAAGAAATGCTTTCATTTCATGAGGTCATAAGAATTTAGAGAAACAAGCCCCAGAGTCTTGAAGATCTTGGTTTATTTAATCATCTTAGTTTCCATAGCTGCAAAATGAGGGGACTACACTGTATACTAAGGTCCTTCCCCATTCTAAAATTCTATGAACAATTTCTTTAAAAAGATAGGCAAACTTAGAATATATTCTGGCTCATCAAACTTGTAGCTTTTCATAAATTATCTATTAATTATATTTATTATGCTTTACTCATTCCTGGTTTATCTCCAAATTATGCTGGTTTTGTTATCATCATGCTTATTTAGCAAAAAGTATGGACCTTCAGGGCTTGGGTGAGGTAATAACATGGTCTGCAAGTTGGTAAAAGAGAGCCAAGTCCTTCTATGTCTTCACGTCAGGATCCAGATCCACATTCCTAGGAGTGACAATGCTGATGGAGGAAGAACAGTGTCACAGTCCTAGGATCTGAATTTCCACCACCCACCACCCCATTGCCATCCTGGGGTCTGACTCAACAATATTTTCTGGGAAAGGTGACTAACATAGGAGACTCATATCTGGGTAAAACATATGCACCTGCCTGCAGACTCACTTCTGGGATATCAGGGATGACATCAGCTACTCAGGGATCCTTTTAAGTTCCAAGGGGCAAAGTCACATGGGCCCCGGACAGCCTCTGGCTTATGGGCCAATGATAGAAATGAAGACAGCTTTAGCTGCTGACCAATTCTGCCCCAGGAGATTCAGGTTTTGCTAGCCCTGCATTTTGCCTTTCTGCTTTTCTTGGTATCTTGTATATTTAGGAATGTATGCCCTACCTGGTCTCTTATTATACCTAATAATCCTACAATGTTATAGCCTATCTACTAAACTGAGCCCATAGTATTCAGTGCAGATCTGGGACGATGATGAATGAACACATATTTTCTGCAGTCTTACTGCTTGCAGAGCACTGAGCTAACACCTGCATATCACAGGAATTCTTGAGTTTCTGATGCCAGCTAATACTCAAAATTTCAGAGGAATTAGTAAATTTAGGGGAAAAAAATCACCAAGTTGTTTTTAAAAATTCACAAAGTTTTAAAAATTCTGGCCTTCTATCAGAAAAAGTTGGAGACTTGCTAGGGGGAAAATCCCTGGTAGCAGCTGATGGGGCTCTCTCTACTGGAGGGTCTAAAGGGTTTGGTGATAATGGCAATGACAGTGATGGTGTGTGCGTGGAGATGATATGGAAAGAGGGTGTAAAGTCTTCCCTCAAGGGCACGTGAAGCTCAGGTAGGTTTGGATGAAGGAAATTCAATTCCTGAGGCCAATGCCCTTCAAATAGTGGGTGACAGCCTCTTTAGTGGACCCTGCAATCATTTCACTGGGCCGTGACCACGAGTCCTTGAAAACTAAGTAGAAAAAAGAGAACAGTGAGGAACACAAAATAGAGTACTATTTCATGAAATTTTTGTTTCTAGTTTATATATGTGTGTTTATTTATGTGTATACACAACTTTATACAAGTTTTGATATAAAATGTATTTCTTGCTCTATATCGTCAAAAATATGCATTTTTGAGAAATGCTAATAAAAAAATTACCATACTTCCCAGTAAGTCAAGCACTTCAACGCAAGAGTCAATAACTATTTATCAACACAAGCCATTGCATATGTGGCAGTCACTTTGGCTAAATGAAGTTGAGAAAGCACTGCATGCAACAACAAGCCAAGAGCTGCCAAAGTCATTAAACAAGCTCCCTGACACTGCCAAAGCCAGCACTGATGTTCTTACTGCTGAAATGTCTACTTTGGCTTGATCATTTTGCTTCTCAAGTATAGAAACTCCCTCATAGAGTTCAACAAAATCTCCCACTTCCTAATTAAAGGAATTAAAAAAACTTTATTAAACTTAAGACTTTGTGGCTCTTGAGCTTGGTTTTGGAGCATAACTTAAAAACTCATAATTTGGTGCATAACTTTAAAAAAGTATTGTGTTTTACCTTTTGTATATGCTTTGCCTTCAACAGAAAATTCCTTCAATATACTATTTCATGCAGGAAATCAAATCTGTGCACACCAGATTCATTTCTGCTGAATCACATCACTTGATATTTTTAAAGTGCCGTTCACATAACAGTTTCAAAGAGTTGGGAAGTCACTGCTTGGTTTCCATGTCAAACTAGAGAAGCTAAGTTAGCCAAACAAGGTCAGAAGCCAAGTGAGTGAAGAAATCAGGTGTCTGAACTCTGAGCCTAATCTAAGCCAGGCAGGTGCTTAGATCACAAGACAGACTGCTGAGGACTACTCTACTCCTCTCCATCAGTTTCTCAGGGATTTCTCTCCTAGACCAATACCCAAAGCACTGATAAAGTCCCGGGGTATGAGGTAAAAGACTGAAGGAGATCATCCTGGCACCGTTAAATGGAAGTTGTGTGGGAAATTTTAGAATCTGTTACTAACTCCCAGAACTTCACAGAATGAAGACATGAATTAATTCAAGAAATCTTTAGACACAATTCATTAATGATAAATTCCCAGTGGTTATGTAGGACACTTAGAGATACTTCATTACATTTGTAATTCAATGAAGTTGATAGCAGAGGGGGCACATGCTATTTTTCCCCATAAATAATGATACTAGCAAACGTTCTTAAAATTTGGCTATGTGCCAGGCTTAAAGTTTTACATGTAACATATCAATCACTCTGTAAGTTATTATTTTCCACATTTTATAGATGAGGAAACTGAGGCACAGAGGTGAAATGATTTTGTCCAACATTACATGGCTAATAGGTAGCAATGCTGAGATTCAAACCAAGTCTGTCTAATTCCAAACACCATGCTCTTAACCATTTTGCTACATTCTGAAAGTATGTCTTGGTGACACTCAGTCAAAACTGAGAACTTATTCTGTATGAGGCATAGGAGCTCTGGCGTCAGCTACTGGGTTTGAGTCTCAATTCACTTACTAGCTGTGAGACTTTGAGCAAACTCCACAATCTCTTAGTCTCCTGTGTGCAAAGCAGGGATAATAACAACACGACTTGTAAGGACTAAAGTACATACTGCATATATAGGAAGCACTTAGAACACCCAGCACATAGTTAGTACACACGCAAGAAGAAAAAGCTATTACAGTGCTGGCTAGTATTAAGAAATTCATTGAATTAATGAATGGGTATGTATTGAGCATTATGTGGCATAGCTTAGTTATCGTGGAAAAGATAAAAGAGGAGAAAGAGATGAGTGGGGAAGATGGAAGCAAAATGGGAGAAAAAAGAGAATGAAGGAAAAAAGAGAAAGTTAAAGCGCTTTAGATATTTTTTCAGAGTAATTCAGACTTATCCAGAAGATGTCAATAAGGTTTCTTTATCCTATTTCGCCCTAATCTCAGAACACATTAAATTTCACTGGTATGTAGTAGTATTCTAGATAGCAAGAAAATGATGATCACCCTCTTTCGAGTTGCCTACGATTCTAGCCAAACACATAAACAATTACTGTTTGTAATATATCAGATATTCAGCCAATTATAGACACATACACAATTTAAAATGAGATTTCAAAGAACCATGAGATAAGGCATTGTCATTTTTCCTAGAAGGGCTAGAAACCAACCTATATCCTAATAATGGCACTAAACTCCACAGGTATGCTGCAAGGCTCTTGGGTAAAGGGCAAACAGCTATATTCTGAGAGGTCTCCTCCTCCCTCTAAAAAGAGGCCTTTGTGGAAATGGAGACTTTAGTAGACTCTGAAAGACAACTGCCAAGGTAGGCACCTGGTGTTTTAGTGCCTCTAATAATTCACGGGGACTTTAGTGTACCTTGATATTTAATAACGCTTGTTTATCTTCCTTCTCTGAGCAGGCTGTAAGCTTCATGAGGGCAGCGTTCCTGTCCTCTATTCCCTGTACCCTTTAAGTGACCGACCTAACTGGTGGGAACAAAGAGGCACTTCATAAATACTTCAGGGCTGAGTTGAAGTTCTACTCCACTGAAAGAGAACAGACTGCCAAAAGTTTAAAACACAGTCTTTTGTATCTGAGTAACACCAGTTTCCTTAAATGTGTATTTTTCTTAGTTAAGACGCCAGTTCTGACTCAGGACCAGTTATTTCAAGAAATATTTAGTAACTTGAATGAAGAAAGCGCTCTGAAAACAAATTGCACTGCCTGTCCTCTGTAATGCTTCTGAATTTTCAGTGGGGAACAATCACACTCCTGTTGTGTCAGCAAGAAGAGCCTGCACTAGGACGATAAGCTGAGTATTCTCTAATGGGATCCCACAGCCCTGCCACTTGAAAGATTAATTGAACATTCTGGTGCTGCTGTGATGTTTTATTCATTTATTTACTTATCTTTTTTTGGGCAGGGGTGCACCCCATAGAGTCCTCAGCCTCACAGAATCCACTCTTCCACATTATTTGTCTTGATAAAATACTGTGGCATGCTGTAGTACAAAGTGTCCCATGCAAAATCCCCTCCCAGGTTTCCTAGCAGAACTCTCTAGGTGAGTTTTTTCCTCTCCCAGTTATTAACCGGAAGGCTTCCAACCATGGGGAGAGAAAAAAGGAATTGAGATCCCTCATGTAACTCCAAAAGCCAAAATGAACTTTTCTTTGATTCCTGGGTTATTGTCAGCTGCTACTCAACAACTGCCAGATCACACCAATGCAAAAGTCACAACACAGGAAAAACGAAGCCAGGTGAGAAAGCTCTATCAGGACAGTGGTGCTTCCTCACGCAGAATGGATCTGGTAAGAGAGACTCAGGAGCTTCCAAAGACACTGGGGCCATCTGGGCTCCAACTCTTAGCTTATGAGGCAGAAAGAGAGAAACTCGTTTGCAAAAGGGTCTCATGTCACAGTGGTTTTAGCCTTACTTTTCCCCACAAACCTCATGACAGACGATGGCCACAGCACACAAGGCTTGGATTATGCCAACTCCCCTGCCCTAGTGCCAATGCATCCCCTTCTCCTACATTCGACAAAGTTTATTAATAGGCAGGTTAGTGGGAAGGATTTCCGGAGGACTAACTCTGAAAGCACTCAAACTTTTTTGAGAACTTAGGAACTTCACTAATAGTAAGAGTGGGAGGACACACCATTGTAGAAAATTGCTGCCATAAAGGCAAGAAGCTGGAGGTGAGTCCCCTGATGTCATTAAGGGTAACACTGGTTCCTATTCCCTGCTGGCCCCTCCCCAATTTCGGAGGGTGAGTCCAGGGCCTTTGCTTCCCATGCCACACACTTACTTTCTGGGCTGACTGAAGCCTAAAGTTTCCCAAACGTGAGATTCTTCCATCTGGAAAATTATCCCAGTCAAAAACACTGCAATATGGGAATATGCATGCACGGCCGCCTGAATGAGCTCAGCAGGGCATTATAAGAAAACATCCAGTAAAATGCAGGGTAAGTCTGGGTACTGTTGGGTTGGCTTTTGACGTAGTTCTAATTCCAGTGAGGATACACCTGCCAATGGAGCATGCAGCTCAGGGTTCTGCCCCGACAGATGCTCTGAGAAACACGATGTACAACAGCGTAACTGCCCTCCATGCTACTGCGCATGCTTTCTTTCCTGAGCCTGAAGTTATCTATATGTCAACTGAGGGAAAAGGAAGGAAGGTGAGAGGAAAGAGATTAGATACTTTAATTCCTTTCAGCATTTTCCAGTTTCAGAGGAAAATGGCATCTTAGGAAAGTTTTATTTCCCCTCTATTTGACACAACAAAGATTTGCTGAGAACTGTATTGCAGAGCGTGAGATTGGCTGGGTGCTCGGGCCAGTAGGGTGGGGCTGGCAATCACAGCCTCCGGACCCTGCAGCCTGGGCCGCTGCGTCCTGCCCATTCCCCTCCCCATCAGCATCCACCTAGGGAACGTGCCAGATGCTACTTCCAGTGACAGACGAAGGCATCACGTGAGAAATACATCATAGTCTATGTATTTGCCTGAGGAGTTCCCTGGTGGTGTAGTGGCTTAAGGCTTCGGCGCTAGCACTGTCAGCACTGCGGCCTGGGTTCGATTCCCAGCCAGGGAGCTACCCACATACAAAAAAAAATAATAAAATAAAAAAATATATATTTGCCTGAATTTTATTTAAAAGAAGAGACAATAAAAGCCATTAGATGTATGCTAGGAAGAGAAAATTTGTCTAGATACCAATGACCTTGTAAGAGCAAATTATTTGCAACCTCAACCAATCACCAAAAGTTTAATTTTTACATCACTTCTATGAAGGGTTCTAGGAAGTGAGTGTTTGAGAGACACCATTGGTAGCAAGATACCATTAGGTATTCTGCTCTTGTATCTGACTTCAGGAAACACTGCATCCCAGTCAAAGCAATGACTCATCCTCTGCTGCCGGTGTCACAATAGGAGCTTCATTTGCTGCAGCCAAGCAAACAGTCAACACTCCTTAATAGAAAAAGCTAGGCGCTAGCGTTTCTGAAAGATTAATTAAAGTCAGTGCAGAAAATGGAAAATTACTATTCATGTCACCGTTTTACATCGAAGAGAGATGACCAAAACACAACTGGAAAGTACAAAAAGTTTTACTTCAGAAAATCGGCAAACATTTCTTGATTTGTTTATTTTGGGCGCTGTTGTTTTATTTTGGTTTTTTTTGGGGGGGGCGTGTAGTGAAATATTACATTATAGGAACCAGACCCAGAGAAATTATTGAGGAATCTAAGATTATTCTACATAGTCATTCTAAAGAAGTGGTAAAACTGCTAGCAACTATATACCAAAGATAATTGGTGGAGTCCTTTCATTTAGATTCTTACTTTCATTTATTCAGCAATTATTTATTGCCTAGCACTATGAAAAAGACTTTATAAAAAGTACTGAGATATAAAATGATGTGTTGCATGAGAAGGGGATGGTTGTTTCAAGGAGGGAACTATCATTTCAATATAAGGAAGGCTTTCTGGTAGAGGGGGGAAATGCAGTGGCCTGAAGGATGAATAAAACATGGGACGTTCAGAAATCAGGGAAAACTCTTCTTACACAATGAGCACACAGAAATGAAGGTGAGAAAATGCAGGGGGTCAGGGGGCAGTGAGTAGGTTAGACTGCCAGAAGCCTAAGGGACTTGGAGAAGAGTGGTACTAGATTCCTAGAAAGTGATGACACAGATGAAGCACACGGACGTGTAGGCGATGTGTTCAGCCTTCATGAGCGGTAAGCAGGAGTTAAAAGAAAAACTAACAACCAGAGCAGACAGGACAGTTATGGCCCCCTGACAGGGTCCTCCAGGCTCACTTCTGAGTCATGTGTTAACCCGTCAGTTGCTGGACTGTAGGTGGTGTGGGCACCTCAAGGAAGGGTTAGGACAGTAGGGTGTTGGAGGGGGAGAGGAGGCATTCAGGGGATTGGGAGATGCGAGTACAAGGTATTTACTGATGAATACAGAGTATTTCAGAATTTTAGCAACCAGTACAGCCACACCAATGTACTCGTATACTAGGTGAATTCCAGTTCTGTCTATGGTTTAAAATAATGTTAAAAGCTAATAAGAATATGGTGATAGAAAAAGAACTCACACCAGGTGGTGAACTTATTGTACAACAGGTTGACGATGCACTGTAGAATTGTACACCTGGAACCTATGTAATTCTTGCTAACAAATGTCACCCCAATAAGTCTAACAATAAAAAAATAAATAAAAAAAAAAAGCTAATAAGAGCTTTTGTTTTTTAGAACTATAGATTGAACCTCTACTTGGATGGACTGTAGATACCTCAAACTCAGTATGCCTAACACAAACTCATCATATTCTTTACTAACCATGTAACATCATATGATTACATCATGAATTGGCACCATAAGCTCCTCAGGCACTCACCTCAGAAATTATGGAATCATTGTAAGGCCTATAAAATCACCACCAGCTTATGAACCTCCTTCCCAGTTTTGGGGAACGATCGCTGCGTGAATTTTGATGGAAGCCAAGGCTATTCTCTCTTCCTGCTTCCACCATGTGATTTTTTGGTCATCTGACATATATAATATTTTAGAGATTTAATTGAAATATTATCAAATGTGTTCTTAAAATATTATATAATTTAAAAACATTAATTATGCCTATATGTTTAATTAAATGATATATTAATCTGGAAATAGTGTATTATTCAAGTCATACATTTTATAAGTCAATAATACACAAATTGTTATTTGATAACTTTTTTTGATAATCATCCTCGCTATTTTCCCCTTTCTGAAAGTCCTAGTAGTAGTGTGTCACACTTAATGCTACATTCTCCGCTTTTCTTATTTTTCCTCACCATTGCCTATCCTTGTGTCTTATTTTACTTTCTGAGAGATATCTGAAACTTCATTTTCCAACCCTTTTATTGGACTGTTTCTTAAATAATTTCCAAGAGTTTTTTTATTCTTTGAATAAATAGCATCCTGCTCTTTTTTCATGTAGGCCATAAATTTCTCTCAACTTTCTGAGGATTTAACTACATTTTCTTTGAAGTCTTCTTCCACTCCCTGCATTGCTTCTGATTCCTTTGAGTTTCCTTTCCCTGTATCTTCACTCGGGTTGCTGCCTTTCATGCTGGATGCTTTAATCACATGTCTACTGATTTTTAGCTGTGCGTTCATATTTAATAATGAAGCACTAAAAAGCGGTTTTGAAGCTAGCACATGGTATGAACTGGTAGGCTTCACTATAGCGTATTTGGACAAAAAGCCAGGTTTTTTTTTTCTTTCTTTCTTTAATATAGGGCATTAATTAGGTTACAGGCTAAGTTGCTACAACAAAGAGGCCCGCAACAGAGTGGCTCAAACAAGCTGGGATTTCATTTCTTTCTCTTTTAACATTCTATAGTTGATGGGTGGTGCTGGACAAGGGCTGCTGCTGCCTTTCTACCCTTTCTATTTACTGTTCCACTGTCCCCAGGGTCTTGTCCTTGCCTCAGCAGCACCACATTTACATCCTACCTTTGAAGGGAATGAGAGGAAGGGGAGGTCAAGCAAGCTTCTTTTGAGAGAGTGAAGTAGAAGCTGCTTACCTTGTTGGTAAGAATTTAGTTAGTGGTCACACCTCACTGCAGGGAACCCTGGGAAATGTAATCTCTGTCTAGGTAGCCATATCCCTTGCCAAAACTTGGCAGCATTCTATTAGTAAAAAGGATAAGAGAGAGAATAGAGTCTTCTCTCATTTAGGGACTCTCAAGTGTAAATATATTCAGGTTTTTTTCTGGGGTGGCTCATTTTCTAACCTCTTCTCCAGGATATCTGGGCTGCTGGTATTCACTACCAAGGGTACAAACTTGGGTTTCTCACTTCTACTACTTCTGTGCCTAAAATCTGAGAGTCAGGTGGTTCTCTGGCTTACTTCTTTCACAGATATACTTCTGATTTTATGTGGAGGTGGAGGTGGCTCAGTTACCTGTGCATGTGCAATGGGGTACAACTATTCCTTGGACAGACTTTCTCTTAAAATTCTTATTCTCGGCCTCTCATCCCACTCCTGTCTCCGATGCCTTTATGTCAAAGCCTTTTACATGTTCTTTGGGTGCCTGTATCGTGGGAACTTAAACTTGACCATTTTGCTTTCTTATCATTCTTCCATCACTTTTCAGCCTACATAAATTCTAGTTCCCCTAGCATCCTCAAAGATAGAGCCTGCATTTCTGTTCTCTTTATTATTTAGGGGATTTGAAAAAGGAGAAGGAAGTGAAAATGGCTTTACTATACTATCTTGAAACGGAAATATTTTTCTCATCTGTACATGATGCTATCACTGGAAATTTTATCTCAAGCCACAAACATTCATTTGCTTAAAATAAGAACAGTTTTATTTTTCCATTCATCCTGTGGGTGTATACTCGTGATTCTCCACAAAGTAACCACTAATTGTATTTCATTTAAAACTGATCTTTAAAAGGCTTATTTGCAATGATATCTAAGACTTGCAATTGTGAAGTCATTTTCCATCCCTTGCTCCCTAAAATACTAAATCTGTATTGAATTTCTTTGCTTCTTCTTTTGTCAAATGACCTCTATGAGCATTTAAACCAGCAGTGACAGAGGTAATTACAGGCTATTGTGTGTTTCCTAAACAATTCTCTGTGGTTCAAAATAAAGTAATTCAGAGAGTACTCTGTAATATAAAAGGTTTTTAAAGACCTGAATATAAGGCAACTCTCTTTATTCTGAAAGATAATTTTTAGGAACAAAACTTTATATAAAAATTTTTATAATCTGGCATAAAAGAACTGGACTCTCTCACTTCCCAATTTTGCCATGTCAGGTAATGTACACGGCACATTTTTTCCGGCTTCTTTGTCTGCATAACTTCTACTCAATTCATGACTCATTTCCAGTGTCAGCTCCTCCAAGAAGCCTTCCTTGACCACCCCCCAGAGCTCTCCCAAAGGGTGATCAGGAGCTACACCTGTGTGTTTCCATAGCACACAGTATTCTCCCTAAATAGCATGTGCTGTATTGTAATTAGCAGTTTATTTGTCAGTCACCACCACTGAACTGTGGGCTCCTGGAGGGCAAGGTCCATGTCGTGTTTATCTTTACATTTCTGGCTCCTATAAACCATGCCTGGAGCAATTGCTAGTTATATATTCACTTATTGAATGAGTAAGAGAAATGTTAGTTTTCCATTGGAAATAAATGTTCCTCAATGAAATTAGGAGCAGTGGAATCAGGAGGGATAATTCACCTTGGTCACTTTTATTTACTCATTCCCTCAGTGGCTAAATATTAACTGAACCAAGAATTGAAAATGTCTCCTATGTGATTCAATTAAATGGTATTTCAGAAAAAGAAAGTTACTTAGGAGAATTAAGCCATTGGCTTGCTTGTCAGATAAAATGATGCACAAACTTGTACTTTTAGTATTTGTTTTAGTCAAGGCCCTTTGGATGCAATGGATAGAAATCCACTCAGGTTAAAAATGGGGGTTAATGAATCCAGAAAATACAAAATCCCTATAATGAGCAGTCACAAGGGAGAGAAGAGCCCTAGAGGGTGAGCACTTTGGGTTACAGTCTGTTCTTTTCCATATGTCAACCAAATACATGGAAGAAAACAGTAACTATTCAAACTTGGACTTTGCCTTGTACATTGTTTTGTTGAGGCAGCAAAAGTTACACTCAGAGACTGACTTCTGTCTTTGGCAGCAATTCATGTAGCACCAGCCAATAGCATACAGGATAATTTCTCTTCATAAACCCAATAAAACAAAGGCTAGGTTCATCACGCTTGTAGTAGGCAAGGGGAGGTGAAGACATAAAGTCGAAATGTAATGCGGGGTACTTTTTTTACGTGGTAAGGCCTGGGAAGATTTAGCGACCATCCAAAGAGCTGACCTCCAGGGCTGGTATGCAGGCAGAGGAGAGCCTGCCAGGACAGGAGTGAGTGCCCCAAGGCTCTTCGGATCATTTGGAGGTTAGCGAAGAGCCTCCTTGCCCAAACTGAAAGCTCCAACAGTCCTCACAAAGCTCAGTCCCGACAGTGCCAACGTTCCCTTGCCATAGCTGCTTCTCCCCGTTCTTATCGATTAGCCCCCGGTGGGGCCCCCCCACGGCCGGGCTGCTGACGGCTTATTGATGACAGCAGGAGCAGAACCACGATATACCGATATACCGGCGTGACTGACTTCATTCTTGTATCAAAGCAACTTTACTTCCAAAACACATTTGATTTCTTTGTCATTGTCATAAACAAATGAATTAAAACGACTTCGCTTAAGTCGTAAGCAAGTGCATCTGAATCCCTTCTGAACAGGCGGACGACGCAGGCTGGACCGCTGACGAGCGTATCCGAGCCCCCGACGGCTTTCCTCCGTGCGCAGGCCCGTCCACCACGCCGACGGAGCCGCGGGGCGTCCCTCAAACCACGGCGGGCGTGCAGACAGGCTGACTCGCCCTGCACTGGTGCACGTCTTGGTGGAGGGGTCAACACGCGCATACGTTTCTGAGCGAAGCGGGATGAACCTTTCAGGAGCAGAAGACACAACCTAAGAAATCTTTACAAAGATCAGGCATGCAGCTGACAAAACGGAAGAGCAACTCTGTGACTGAGCGCAGACACCTACGCCTGACTTTTAAGTGGCGGCTGATTTCCTAGGACCCAGGTAGTGCGGAAAGGGGACAACAGGGCAAAACCCAAAACATACATACCGAGCCAAACTGTGTTGCTGGTTTCTGGGCGGCTTCCTTATTCTCTAAGGAGTCTCTCTGGGCGCACCCCGCTCCCCAACCCCAGTCTGTGTTAGGAGCTCCCCTCCCCAATCACCCTGTGCTATGGCAGACCTTTGGCATACCTCTGTCAGGGTATTTATTGTCTGCGTCCTTGTCAATCTTCCCCACTTCCTGAGGTTGAGAATGATTTCATTCATTATAAACCATTTCATCTACCTTTGGGTATGAGGAAGTGTATACATATTTAATAAATGAATATTAAGCCATACACCTGTGTATTCTCAGAACCTAGTATATTCCCGGATCCTGTTAGATGGATGAATAATAAAAAAATGAATTAAATTAAAATATCTGGAATTGCTTTTAAAAAGTTCTGCAGTAAGAGTCATAGGTTGAATAATTTCTCATGACATTCTTCTGATATATTTCACATGCAAACATCAGCAGAGCAGATGTCCCTTTGTCCTTTTTGAAATGCTTATATCCCAAAAGTATGTAAGCTTTGAGGTAATTATAAGGTAAAGCTTTTTTATTTTTTTTTATTTTGTTTATTAAGGTAAAGCTATTTTATTTTAACACATTGGAGACTGGGGCAGGGAGTGGGGGTGAGGTTCACGATTTCCTGAAGATGAACCGACTCTGATGGTGGCTGTTTTCACAGTGGTCAACTTAACCTGACAAAATCCATCCTATTTCTAGATTTAGACATGTCTTTTTCAGGTGCAAAGATGACCTGAATTTGCTCCAGGTTCAGTTCTGATGAAATGCATTTAGATGCCATTTAGGCCATTGTCAGCTAAACCTGGGGACAAGGGAGGTTTCAGCGACTTTCTTTATTTTTGTGAAAACGGAGAGAAGATATTGATGTTTTACATTAAAGATCAATTTCCATTTGTAAACTGAGCATGATGATACCTATCTCACAAGGCCATGGTGATGGACAAATGAGATGATGTCAGTTCACCACAGTGTCTAACACTTGGTGACGTTCTTGGTACATGTTTACAAACCCGAATCAATTTAATTAAGCAGGAATTCTAGTCCAAAGATGTCTTTCTTTTCCTCATAGAAGGCAACATTTCTTACAGAGAATTTCTTTGTCAGAGGATTGCAGCAAATAATAAATTTTGATAAAATAGTGGGGAACAAAGTCTGGAAAAGAGAGGACCCAGATGTCATATTAATTCCCCTCTTAATTGCTCTAACCCCATTCAGTTCTATGTGTTCAGAAACCCTAGGCCAGCAGTGTCCAGCCTTTTGGACTCCATGGGCCCCTCTGGAAGAAGAAGAACTATCTTCAGCCACACTTAAAATACACCAACACTCATGACAGCTGATGAGCTAAAAACAAAAAAGGTCACAAAAGTATCTCATAATGTTTTAAGAATTTGTGTTGGGCCACATTCAAATCTGTCCTGGGCCACTGGTTGGACGTGCCTGCACGAGGCCTTCGTCGTGTTATTTCTCCTCTGCCTCAGGGAGGGATGAAAAACAAAAGAAAGTCAGAAAGCCTCTCACACAGCACCTTTCCCCCCCACCCCCTTGCTGCTGCAGCTTCAGATTAGAAAACCACGGCTCACTGTGGATAGCCTCAGCATCACATGGCCACACTGAAGGCACCATGAGATGCCAGAAATGACTTTAGAAGAGGATACTATCAATAAGGCCTAAACACTCCATCATCCTATGATACATAATGAATCAAATACAGTACTGAAATGTGAAGTACAAGTCCAGTAATTCCTACCAAAATATTGGTCACATCTCTGCCCATCCACCATTAGCACCCTTATCCAAGACACTCTCATTTTTGCCTGGAGACTGTCATTCATTTCTACGCTTACCTACCTCCACCACTTTCTCTGCATAGGAGCCAAAGGACCTTTTAACAAGGTAAGTCAGAGAAGGTCCAGAGTATGCGTACTTACTATTGGCTCACCTGCCGTGGCCTTGTCTGCCTCTCTAGCTTCATCTCTGCTCACTCCCCTCAGGTCACTCCTTTCAGTTCTTCAGACACACCAAGTTCTCTCCTTTCTTTCACCTCAATGAAAAACCTTTCCCTAACTCTCGCCTAGATATCTCCTACTCATCTTTCAGGTTTCACCTGAAATGTCACTTACTCAATGATATTCAAACGGACTCCGAACTTGTGCTTCATGCACCCTGCATTTTTTCTTTACAACACTCATTGTACCTTGCAGTTTATGTTTATGACTATTTGTTTCATGTCCAGCAGAGAAGCACCACCATGAGGGCAGAGAGTCTGTTTTGTGTGCAACTGCATTTCCAGACCCAACACAGTGTTTGACTCAATGTTTAGTAAGTGGAAGCAAAAAGGCATTTGTTAATCATACATAATTTTGTTGGGGACATACTTTGAAATAGGACTGAAAACTTTGCTAAGAACTATTATATAGGTAGGATTCTCTTAATAGAGACAAGTTTCCTTCTTATAAGATTTCTACCAGAACATTATTTTCAATCCACTACAATTACAAATGGCAAATTATTTTTAATCACTGGTACATCCACCCAATTAAGTTTGAAGTCTTCAATTACTTGACAGAAGCTTTGCCTGAGTTTACAAAACTTTGAACTTGGAGCTCTTTGTGACTGAGTTTCCCTATCAGGAAGAGGAGGGGGTTGGAACTAATTGCTGTTTAAGATTCTAATTCAGAATTTCAGATAGTGTGACTACCTTATTATTTCTACAAAAGATGTGAACCATAGCTCACAAAAGAAATAAAAATGAACAATAAACTTTAGTATTAATCAAAATGTAAATTTAAAAAATTAGACACCATCTTTGCAGATCAGAATGGCAAAGATGGAAAAGAATAATAATACTCTAGCAGTTTCAGGAAGAATAATTTTAATTATTGTACAGTATTTGGAGTGGCTATTTGCAAATATGTATCAAAAGTCTTAAAAATGTATGGTGTAGAAATTTGAGTGTGAACTGTCACCATATACTAAAAGTAATTTAAAGTGGATTAAAGACCTCCACATAAGACCTGAAACAATAAACTGTATAGAAGAAAACATTGGTACTAAACTTATAGACATGGGGATCAAGGAGGACTTTATGAACTTGACCTCAAAGGCAAGGGAAGTAAAAGCAAAAATAAGTGAACGAGACTCTATCAAGCTAAAAAGCTTCTACATAGCAAAAGAAATCATCAACAAAGCAAAGAGCCAAGTGAATGGGAAAAAATTTTTTGCAAACAATGCATCTGATTAGGGACTAATATCTAAAATATATAAAGAACTAGTATGACTCAACAACAAAAATACAAACAACCCAATTAAAAACTGGGCAAAGGACCTGAACAGACACTTCTCCCATGAAGAAATACAAATGACCAGCAGACATATGAAAAAATGCTCATCCTCATTAGCTATCAGGGAATTGCAAATCAAAAACACAATGAGATACCACCTCACACCTGTGAGAATGGCTATTATCAACAAGACAAGGAATAACAAGTGCTGGAGAGAATGTGGAGAAAAAGGGACTCTGGTACACTGCTGGTGGGGGTGCAAACTGGTACAACCACTGTGGAAGGCAGTGTGGAGGTTCCTCAGAAAATTGGGAATGGAGCTACCATATGACCTAGCAATGTCCCTTCTGGGTATTTACCCCTAAAATTTAAAAACCTTAGTCCACAAAGACTTATGTACCCCAATGTTCATCACAGTGCTGTTCACAGTGGTGAAGACATGGAAGCAACCAAAGTGTCCTTCAATAAATGACTAGATAAAGAAGCTGTGGTACAATGGAATATTACTCAGCTATAAGAAAAGATGAAATACTGCCATTTGCAACAAAATGGATAGACCTCAAGAACATCATGCTAAGAAAAATAAGCCAGACAGAAAAAACCAAGAACCATATGACTTGACTCATATGTGGAATACAAAACTAAAAGCAACAAAGAAAAAACAAATACTCATGGACATAGTCAGTAGTTTAGTGGTTACCTGGCGGCAAGAAGGAAGGGTTGGGAGTTCCCTGGTGGTGTAGTGGCTTCGTTGCTGGCACTGTCAGCGCTGCAGCCTGGGTTCGATTCCTGGCCAGGGAACTACCCACATACAAAAATAACAAAGGAAGGGTATGGGAGAAGAGAAGAAGGAGTGGGTGGAAGAGGAGGGAGGGGCAGTCAAATACATGGTGATGGAAAGAGAACTGACACTGGGTGGTGAACACATAATGGAACACACAGATGATGCACTATAGAATTGTACACCTGGAACCTATGTAACTGTTGTTAATCAATGTCACCCCAATAAGTCTAACAATAAAAAATGTATGGTGCAGATTGTATTTCCAAAGAATGACACACCACTACAGCCCCTTATCCTCATCCCATATGCTCTTCCTACCATGTTGTTACTCCTCCCTTGAGAGGACGGAGTGTCAACCTGGGTGTGCCTTTACAGTGGAGCTGATGTTGCATGGTTTACAAGGCTAAGTTAGAAAAGCTGACATTGCTTGTACCTGGTGCTCCATCAGGACACCCTAAGGTGCCATGTAAGAAGTCTAGCTACCATGAAGCCGATGTGCTAGAGAGACCACATCTAAATGGAGGAAGATGCTTGAGGAGCCCCAGCTGTTCCAGCTGCTAGCTATTTGACTCTTCCCAGCCCTAACACCACACATGTGAGTCAAATAGCGTTCAGAAGATTCCAGTCTCTCACCTTTGAGCCACCCAGCCAATGTCAAATGGGACAGAAATAAGCCACTATAACTGACCTGTCCAGACTGCAGTTTGAAGTACTAAGTTTTGGGGTAGTTTTTATGTAGTACTAGATAACTGGACCATTATATAGATACTACTGGGTTAAAAGATATCTATTTTTCTATTCATACATATACATTATAGATATAGAGAGTTCTGAGGTAGTTTGTTATATAGCACCAGATAACTACTAATAGCACATCTGGAAAAAATTCAGCCATAATGCATCTATTTTTCATATTATGTGGCTGGATACTTTCCAAATAGCCCTTCTATATGTTAATATATTACATATAATATATAAAATATATATTGCTGGGTTAAAAGATATCTGTATGTATTTATACATCTATATCTATCTGTATACATATAGGTATAAATATACAGTCGTGCCTTGGTACTCATTGTTAATTGGTTCCAGGAGGCACAATGGTACCAAAAACGACCAGTATCAAACAAATTTTTCCCATAAAGAATAATGTAAATAAATTCAATGCATTCCTAAACAAAAAATACACAAAATGATCATAGAAGCTAAGATAAGACTACTTAGGGCTACTGTGTGACTATCACGTGACCCCTTGTTTCAGCTAGAAAGGGTAGTGAGTCATGAAGCAATCGACACTGACAAGTTCCAGCTTTTGCACTGAGTACCACACAAATGATGAGTACTGGGACAAAATTTTTGCATCAAAATGCGTTGAGTAACAAATTCGACAAGTTTCAAAGCAGTTGAGTACTAAGGTATGATGGTAGATAAGTTTTAAACTACCAATTTCAGTTCTAGGAATTTATGCTAAGAAAATATTTGGAAAGTATACAAAACAGGTACATAGCATTATATATTAACAAAAACAAATATTTTGAAACCATCTAAAATGTTCAGCAACAGGCAACTCATTAAGTACAGTATATTATTTTATGTTCATATAATTACTAGATAACTACACAAAAATGTGATGAAGTTAAGCTGCATTTACTGGCAAGATGGTAAGTCATGAATCAAAAATTATAATTAATCCAATTCTTTACACCTAAGGTCCATTTTCCTTATGATTTTTTAAAATAGGAACTCATGTGCAAATAAATAGACTTAGGTACAAAACACCAGATTAATCGTACTCATCAATGGTTCATGCCTGGCTCTTTATTTATTTATTCATACAAAGATACTAAAGCACAATGATTGTTTTTTCTTTTTTAACAAAAAGGAATTACACTCTATAAATCACTCTGTAATTTGCCTTTTTATTTCATAATATATCATATATATATATATATATATATATATATATATATATATATATATATTCTCATATCCTTCCAGGTCTTTGATTTGGATTTAACTAATTCTTTCTAATAGCTGTACCATAAGTTACTCAATGATTTCTGCCATTAATGAATGTTCAGGTTGTTCCAGCTTTCTCTTTTACATCACTACAAGCAATGCTGAAATAAATATTTTGGTTCCTCTATCTTCAGGTACTGATGCTTTTATTTCTGTAACATAAATTCTGAAGATTTCTAGGTCAGTGTGTACTTAAATTTCAGTATACACTGCTAGATTACTTTCCAAAAGATTACAGCAATTCATATTCCCACCAGTAATGTGTGAGATTTCTTCGCACCCTGAACAGCAAAATACTATCTCTCAAATGTAATGTATTTTTTAAATCTTCTTAGAATATATATAAAGCATATGTCATAAGTTGCAAACATTTTTTCTGTTTGCCTTTAATCTTTTCTCATGTCATGTTTGGCAGCACAAGTTGTGAATTTTATATGATCAAATCTATCAATCATTTCCTTCATGGTTGCTTAGACCTTTGCTTTAAAAGCTCAATATACTGTCAATGATTAGCATTTGTGGGAATGGGAGTGGTTAAATGGACTTATCTGGACAGGATTGTCCTTCTAACACTGAACACTTAAAGTACGACCTTCAATTAGTACTTGCTGCACTATCCAGAAAGATGGTATACTTGTGTGATTTTAGTTTTAGACAAGTGCTTTGACTGATACCTTTGTGCAAAATGAGCAATTCTGTTCTTCAAAGTTTAGCAGTACTGATGGAGACATGAGCTGGTATTTAATGAGTCTGCAGCACTAGAAAACATGCTAATCTATTTTTTGTTTCTCCAAGGAAATAAAAAACTTCAGAATAATCTTTCCATAGACATCTCACAAAATGCAAATTTCTAAGTTTTGTAATATTTTATTTTTCCTAAACAGAATCCTTTAGTGGTTTAAGTATAACCAGGCAGCTCTAGCTTTAGATGTTTTATCTGGTTTTTATGAAAGACTTCACTTGACAAATACCCCAAGACTTACTGCTTTATGGCATCCAGTCAGATATGAATTAATAAAAGCTTTTACAATTTCTTCTCTTATCCCCAGTGTATCTGTTCAAGCCCATTATCTTGTTTTTATCTGTACTTATAATGAAACTAGGGTGAAACATTTAGATTATTTTAAACTCAGTTTGTAGATGCCTTAGAAGTCTATTTTATCATGATAAGTATACAAATGTCAATGCATTGTTAAAAAACATACCTTTAAACACTGTAAGTAAGATTGGAGGGTGGAGAAAAGGATACATATGCCTAATTCCCTAGCAGTGCCTGGGAAGAAATCAGAGATCTTCCTTGGCTTCAACAGTGCTGCTATGATAATTTCTTCTACATTTCCAGTATTAATTTTCCACCTAAGTTATAATTGTCTACTCAAACTTCCCCACTTTGATCATGTCATATATAATTATGTCATATGAAAGCAAGTTAATCAATATCTCTACCATTTCCCAATTTCTATCAATGGTATCACTAGGACTTTAAACTTTTGCTCCTACCCTTCCTTTACCCTATCAAATCCTCTTGATTTTTTAACCATTTATTTACCCTATAAACTTTTTTTTGGACATTTAGTATACTTTCTATTGTGACAAAATGCATATAACATAAAATTTACCCTTTTAACCATTTCTAAGTATACAGTCACACTGTTGTGCAACTATCACCATCATCTATTTCCTTTTCATTATCCCAAACTGAAACTCTATATTGATTAAACAATAATTCCCCATTCCCAACTTTCCCCAGGTCCTGGCAACCACCATTCTACTTTGTCTTTATGAATTTGACTACTCTAGGTACATCACATAAGTAGTTCGCACAATATTTGTCCTTTGTGACTGGCTTCTTTCACTAAGCATAATGTTTTAAAGGTTCATCCATACTGTACCATGTGTCAGAATTTCCTTTCTTTTAAAGACTAATTAATATACTATGATATGTATAAACCACATTTTGTTGATCTGTTCATCTGTCATTGGGCATCTGGGTCACTTCCACATTTTGGCTACTGTGAATCATGCTGCTATAAACATGAGTGTAAAAATACTTATTTATGTCCCTGTTTTTAACTCTTTTGGATCTATAACTGGAGATGGAATTGCTGAATCATAATGTAATTCTATTTTTAGATTTTAATGAATTGCCATATCATTTGCAACAGCAGCTGCATCATTTTACATAGCCACCCGCAGTGCACAAGGGTTCCAATTTTTCCACATCCTCACCAGCGCTTGTTAATATTTTTAAAAATTTTTATTAGTTTCAGGTGTACAAAAATACATAATGATTAGACATTTACACACCTCACAAAGTGGCAACCCCAACAAGTTAACACTCATTCGACATCTTACATAGTTACTACAATGCCATTGACTATATTCTCTATCCTGTCCTCTACATCCTGTGACTCTATTTATCTAACTATAATCTTTTTAAAATTGTAGATGACATTCAATATTATTTATAGTATTTTCAGATGCATAGTGCAGTGGGTAGGCATTTATATAATTTATAAAGTGCTCTACCTGAGTAGTACCCATTTGACACCATACATAATTTTTACATTATTATTTTCCCCACACTATACTTCACATTCTCATGACTATTTTGTAAATACCAATTTTACTTCCCAATCACTTCATCTTTCTTATCTACCCTCCCACCCCCTCACATCTAGCAATCATCAGTTTCTTCTCTGTATCTATGAGTCTATTTTTGTTTGGTTTGTTTATTCTGTTATTTAGATTCCACACATAAGTGAGATCATATAATATTTGTCTTTCTCAGTCTGACTTATTTTATTCAACATAACAACCTCTAGGTTTATCGATGTTATTGTAAACTGTAAAATTGCATTCTTTTTATGGTAAAATAATACTCCATTGTATAAATGTACCACAATTTCTTAATGTAATCATCTATTGATGGACATTTTTGTTGTTTCCATATCTTGGCTATTGTGAATAGAGCTGCAGTAAACAAAGGGATACATATATTTTTTTGAATTAGTATTTTAAATTTCTTTGAATAAATACTTGGGAATGGAACTGCTAGGTCATAAGGTAGTTCTGTTTCAAATTTTTTAACCCTACCAGACCGCTGTACCGATTTTTCAGTAATTTCCGAATCTGCTGCTATACTGCTGCACCTAAATTTTGAAATGAAAGGTAGACCTATTTTCTACAATGACTCCAAGTTCCATCTTATTCTAACCACTTGTTTGCATGTAACTAACATTTTTCCATATCATGTTGGTTTTTTTCTCTTTAATGCTCAGGAGCCCAGGTATAGGGGAGAGTTAGGCTCAGGGCCTCAGGTCTGGTAGGGTTAAGGAGGCTCTATACTGTTTGCCATAGTGGCTGCACCAATTTGCAACCCCACCAACAATGTACAAGGGTTCCCCTTTCTCCACATTCTTGCCAGCACTTACTGTTTGTCACTTCACTGATGATAGCCATTCTGACAGGAGTGAGGTGTACCTCACTGCAGTTTTTATTTGCATTTCTTTGATGATTATTAACATTGAGCATCTTTTCATATGTCTATTGGCCATCTGTATGTTCTCTTTGTAGGAATGTCTATTCAGGTCTTCCGCCCATTTTTTAATTGTATTGTTTGTCTTTATGGTGTTGAGTTGTATTAGTTTTATTTATAAATTTTGAATATTAATCCCTTTTCAGATATATACTTAGCAAATATCTTCTTGTGTTCAGTAAGATGTCTTTTAATTTTGTTGATTTTCTTTGCTGTGAAAAAAACTTTTTAGTTTGATGTGGTCCCATCTGTTTTTCTCTGTTTCTCTTGCCTAATGATATATATTAGTAAAAATATTACTAAGAATTATGTCTAGAGTTTACTTCCTATATTTGCTTCTAGGAGTTTTATGGTTTTGGGTCTTACATTTAACTCTTTAATCCATTTTCAGTTTATTCTTGTACATGGGGTAAGAAGGTAGTCCAGTTTCACTTTTTTGCAGGTGTCTCTCCAGTTTTCCCAGCATGACTTATTGAATAGACTGTTTTTACCCCAATGTAAATTCTTGCTTCCTTTGTCATAGATTAATTGGCCACACAGACATGGGCTTATTTCTGGACTATTTTGTTCCATTGATCTATGTATCTGTTTTTATGTCAGTACATGCTGTTTTGATTAATATTGCTTTGTAGTATAATTTAATATCTGAAGCTTCATTCTTCTTTCTCAGGATTGCTGTGGCTATTCCAGGTCTTTCATGGTTCCACATAAATTTTAGGATTAATTGTTCTAGTTCTGTGAAAAATGTAATTGCACTGAATCTATAGATTGGACATTTTAACTATATTAATTCTTCCTATGTATGAGCATGGCATATGTTTCCATTTATTTGTATCTTCTTTAACTTCCTCTTCAATGTCATAATTTTCTGAGTATAGATCTTTTACTTCCTTGGTTAAAATTCTTTCTAGGTTTTGTTTTTTTTTTAATATGATTGTAAATGAGATTGTTTTCCTATTTTTCTCTTTCCGCTAGTTCATTATTATTATAAAAAAATGCAACCAAATTCTGAATATTAATTTTGCATCCTGCTACTTTACTGAATTCATTTATCAGTTCCAATGGTTTTGGGGTAAAATCTTTGGGGTTCTCTCTATATAATATCATCTGCAAATAATGACAGTTTTACTTCTCATTTAGATGCCTTTTATTTCTTTTTCTTGTCTGATTGTGATGGCTAGGACTTCTAGTACTATGTTGAATAAAAGTGGAGAAAGTGGACTTTTCTGTCTTGTTCCTGATCTGAAGGAGAACGCTTTTAATTTTTCCCCATTGAGTATGATATTAGCTGTGGATTTGTCACATATGGTCTTTATTGTGTTGAGATATGTTCCCTCTATTCCCACTTTGCTGAGAGTTTTTGTTAATGGATACTGAATTTTGTCAAATACTTTTTTGGCATCTATTGATATAACCATACAATTTTTATTTTTCATTTTGTTTATGTGGTGTACCACATTAATCGATTTGGGTGTATCAAACCAACCTTGCATACCAGAAATGAATTCCACTTGATTGTGGTGTATAATCTTTTTTCTTGGGGGGGAGGCAATAGTTCCCTTGTATACTCTTTTTAATGTACTGCTGAATTCAGTTTGCTAATATTTTGTTGAGAATTTTTACATCTATGTTCATGGAGATACAGGCCTATAGTTCGCTTTCTTTTTGCAATGTCTTTGTCTGGTTTTGGAATCAGGGTAACAGTGGCTTCATAAAATGAGTTTGGTAACCTTCCCTTCTCTTGGATTTTTTTGGAATAGTTTGAGAAGAACAGATGTTAATTTTTTTATGAATGTTTGGTAAAATTCACCTGTGAAGCCATCTGGTCCAGGACTTCTGTTGGTTGGGAAATTGTTGATTACAGATTTAATTTCATTGGTAGTAATCAGTCTGTTAAGATTTTCTTTTTCTTCTTGATTCAGCTTCTAGGAATTTATATATTTCTTTCAGATTGTCCAATTTGTTGGTATATAGTTGCTTTTAGTATTTTATTATAATTTTTTTGTATTTCTGGGGTATCCATTGTCACTTCTCCTCTTTCATTTCTGATTTTATTTATTTGGGTCCTCTCTCTTTTTTCTTGAGGAGTCTGGTTAAAGGTTTGTTGATTGTGTTTTTCTTTTCAAAAAAGCAGCTCTTGATTTTGTTGATCTTTTGTATTTTTTTTTTTTTTTTTTTTAGTCTCAATTTCTTTATCTCTGCTCTAATTTTTATCTTGTCCTTCCATGTACCCATTTCAGGCTTTGCTTACTGTTTTATTTCCAGTTCCCTTAGGTGTTAAGACTGTATATTTGAGATTTTTCTTGTTTCTTTATGTAGACATGCATTACTATGAATTTCCCTTTGAGGACTGCTTTCACTGTGACCCATAGATTTTGGGTTGTTGTGTTACCATTTTTGTTTGTCTCAAGGTATCTTTTAATTTCTTTATTGGTCTCATTATTGATCCTCTCATTATTTAGTAGCATGTTATTTAGCCTCTATGTGTTTGTGTGTTTTTCAGTTTTTTTTTCTTGTAATTGATTGCTAGTTTCATGCCATTGTGGTAAAAAATAACACTTGATATGATTTCAATCTTCTTAAATCTACTGAGGCTTGATTTGTGGCCTAACATGTGGTCTACCTTGGAAAATTTTCCATGTGCACTTGAAAAGAATGTATATTCTGCTGCTTTGGAGTGAAATGCTTTAAAAATATCAGTTATATTCATCTGATCTAGTGTGTCATTTAATACTGCTGTGTCCATGTTGGTTTTCTGTCTGGAAGATCTTCCATTGATGTCAGTGGAGTATTAACGTCTCCTACAATGATTGTGTTACTGTGGATCTCTGCCTTTATGTCACTCAATATTTGCTTTATATATTTAGGCAATTCTATGTTGGGTGTATAAATGACTATTAGAGTGGTATCTTCTTGTTAAATTGATCCCTTTGTTATTATTTAATGTACTCCTTTGTCTCTTCTCTTTTTAAAATTTATTGGGATGATATTGATTAGTAAATCTTCTATGTGTTGTATTATGTGTTCATCACCGAGAGTCAGTTCTCTTTCTATCACAATATATTTGTGTCCCTGTCCCTTCCCCCTGACCCCTCTCCCTGCTTACCCTCAGGTAACTACTAAATTATTGACTGTGTCGATGAGTTTTGTTTCTTCATTGGTTTCAATTTTATGTTAACAATCAAACTAAATTTCTCCATACTTTTCCCTTATTTTGCCCACTCTTCTATCCCTCCTCCCATCTTAAAGAAGTCCCTCTAACATTCTTTGCAGTACAGGTTTGGTGGTGATGTATTTCTTTAACTTTTCCTTATCTGAGAAGTTTTTATCTGTCTTTCAATTTTGAAAGCTACTCTTGTTGGATACATTATTCTTGGTTGTAGATCCTTGGTTTTCATCACATTGAATATTTTCTGCCAATACCTTCTGGCCTGTAAAGTTTCTGGTCAGAAATCAGCTGAGAATCGATGGGTGTCCCTTTATAAGTTACTACTTCATTTCTCTTGCTGTTTTTAGAATTTTCTTTTTCTTTAACTTTTGTCATTTTAATTATGATGTGTCTCAGTGTGTTCTTGCTTGAAATCATCTTGTTTGGGATTCTCTGTGCATCTGGATTTGTGTGTCTATTTCTTTTGCCAGGCTAGAAAAATTTTCAGTTATTATTTCTTCAAATAATTTCTTGATCCCTTACTTTTCTTCTGTCCCTTATGGTACACCTAGGATTCTGATATTCTTCTGCTTAAAATCGTCCCAGGGGAATCTCAATCCACCCTCGTTTTTCTGGATTTGCATATGTATCTGTTCTGGCTGGGTATTTTCTGTGGGCTTTTCCTGCAAATCACTGCTTTGTGCTCCTATTTTATCTAGTTTAGTGACTTTTATTCCATTTTTCATTTCAGTTAATGTAGTCATTATCTCTCTCTGGTCCTTTATAATGGTTGGTAAATCTTTTTTTAATGCTTGCGATCTCTCTGTTGAAATTATCATTCAATTTCTTAAGCATTTTTGTAATCATTGCTTTGAGCTGTTTCTGATGGGTCATCTGCCCTCATCTCTTTTAATTCTTTGGTTTCTCATATTTGCAACCTCTCTGGACCCTACCAGCTGCAGTTTCTTTGGTGTTTGCTGCTGATAGGGGGCAGGCAGAGATCTGTGGGGAAGGGGCATTTGTGGCTTTGTTTTCTTCCTGTAGCTCCAGGGGTCATGGGAGGGAGTTTGGGTATGATTGTGCCTTTCTGTTCTCAGTTTGCCCCAAGAGCGGATTTTGCCCTCAGCTTTGAGATCAGTCCTGTATGCTAGTCTTTCAAACCATCCTGGTTGTGGGCCAAGAAATGCATACACGCAGCCCTGTCCCTCCTTCTCCTTCCCAGCCAGAATGTTTGCGCTGCAGTTCCCCACTGACCAGCGGCTCCTGTCTTCTGGGAACTGGAGTGAAGTCTGGCCACTGCAGTATGTGGACTAGTCTGCACCTCTTGGGGCCAAAGTGAGGTGGGTGCGGTATCTCAACCCCCTGCCTCTGGGCTCCCTTTCCTCTGTCCCATGGACAAAATGGGGTCTGGAGTGCTCTCCCACCACCTTCTTCCTCCTCCCTCCCCCAGCAGTATACTTCCAAGTGGGGACCTGCATGCAGCCATGTCCCTGCTCTTCCCCTTTTATTTCTCCTTTGTTTAACACTCTGCCTGCCTGTAGGTACCTTAATGACATGAGTGGGTTTCTTAGCGGTGGTTATGCATTGTGTAGAGGGTCCTTGGTTGAGGTATAGGTATTTTCTTAATTGTAATCACCAGAGGAGTTTTTCAGAAGTCCCTCTCACAGCACCAATTTGTTGTGTCTCCCTTCTTTGTCTCTTCTTATAATCTCCATTTTAAAGTCTATTTTGTCCAATATAAGTATTGCTGCTCGAGCTTTTTTCTCCTTTCCATTTGTGTGAAATATCTTTTTCCATCCTTTTACTTTCTGTCTCTGTGTTTTTCTGCCTGATGTGCGTCTCTTCTAGATAGTATATGCATGGGTATTGTTTTCTTATCCATTCAGCTACCCTGTGTCTTTTGATTGGAGCATTAATTCATTTACATTTAAAGTGATTATTGATAGGTACATAGCTATTGCAATGTTGTTATTCATATTTTTTATCTTCATTTGTTTTCTCCTTTCTTCTGCTTAAATAAGTCCTTTTAACATTTCTTGTAATGCTGGCTTCATGGTAATGAATTCCTTTACCTTGTTCATGTCTGGGAAGCTCTTTATTTCCCCTTCAATTTTAAATGATAACCTTTTTGGGTGGAGTACTCTTGATTGTAGGCCCTTGTTTTTATTATTTTGAAAATTTCCACCTACTCCCTTTTGGCCTGAAAAGTTTTCGTTGAGAAATCATCTGACAATTTTATGGAAACTCCCTTGTAAGCAACTAGTTGTCTTTCTCTTTCTCCTTTTAGGAGTCTGTGTGTTTAACCATTGCCATTTTAATTATGATGTGCCTTGGTGTGGGCCTGTTTGGATCCATCTTATTTGGGACTCTCTGAGATTCCTGGGCTTGCATGTTTATTTCCTTTGCCAGGTTATGGAAGTTTTCAGTCATTATTTCTTTAAGTAGGTTTTCAATTTTTTGTTCTCTCTCTTCTCCTTCTGGTACTCCTGTGATGCAAATGTTATACTTGATGTCCCGCAGGTCTCTTAAGCTATCTTCATTTTTTAAAAATTCTTTTTTTTCCTTTTGTTGTTCTGATTGGGTGTTTTCTGCTATTCTTCTAAATCACTGATTTAGTTCCCTGCTTCATCTAATCTGCTGATAGTTTCTCCTAGTGTATTCTTCATTTCAGTTATATTCTTTATTTCTAACGGGTTGTTTTTATGGTTTCTATGTCCTTCTTTATGCTTGCTATTTCTTTGTTAAAATTCTCACTAAGTTCCTTAAGTATTCTTAGAATTCATATTTTAAACTCTTTTTCTGGTAGGCTGGTTGCCTCCACTTCATTTAGTTCCATTTCTGGAGGTTTCACTTGTTCTTTTATTTGGGACATGTTTCTTTGTTTCCTCATTCTGACTGCCTCTCTGTGTTTGCTTCTATGTATTAGGTAGATCTCCTATGTCTCTCAGCCTGTGCTGGGTGGCCTTATTTAGCATGTGTCCTGTGTGGTCCAATGGCACAGTCTCCCTGACCTGCTGTGCATGTGCTCCAGGAGCGTCACTTGAGTGTGCTGTGTGTGTTTTCCTGTTGTAGTTGAGCCTTGATTCCTTTTGGCATGTCAGTGGGTATGAGTGACTCCTAGGCTGGTTGACTGTAAGGACTGGCTACATCCACAGTGTATGAGCTACACTGTGTGGGGGCTGACCCCTAAGATGAGGATTCATGCCCATGGGCTCTTCTGCCTCTTTAGACCACCCTTTGGGTGTGCCACTTGTGGGGCTAACCTAGTAGGGCTCTGGTATTATCTGAAGCTGGCCTCTGGGTGTGTTGATTCTGGTATCTCTTGGGAGAGTCTCTCAGGCAGGTCAATTCCAGCCTTGTCTGTTACTGGCCTTCAGCTACCTGGTAGAAGCTACAAAGCTGTATGTGGTCAGCACTACCTGTGCTGGACCTAGAGGTGTGTAGGGGTGGCTTGGCTTTGAACCAAAGTGTCTGCCACCAGTAATGGGCCTGAGGTAGCTTAGCCAAAGGCCCTGGGGCCTCTATACCTATTACCACCACCCAGCTGCCCATAAGGCCCAGCTGTTGAAAGTGCCTCCTTAGGTGAGCAGGCTGGATTAGCTGACCTGTTGTTGAGAGTGGCCTCAGCAGTGCAGCCCTAGCTGGTTAGAGTAAAGTTTCAGAAAGTAACAAAGTGCAGCCAGTGGTTTTTACAAAGTTAATGCAGATTCAGTTCTTACACCAGTGTCTAGCCTGTGAGCACTTCACATAGCACTTCGAGAACTGCTTACTTTGAGGCAGTGCCTGGCCTGTGACCAATTCACAAAACATTCTTAGTACACTGCAGCCAGCTACCCCTTGCCTTGAGTTTGCAAATGAGCAAAAGCTGTCCAAGAGTCACTGCAGTGCAGGTTTTGGGTCACTGTCCACCAGCAAGTTCTCTGGGCTGTTGCAGGCCTTCTGCCACTGTAAGTTTCCCTGGCTTGTGGGCAGAACTGGCCATCCAAGGTGCCAGGAGTGCTCTGGCAATGCAGCTCTGGGTAGGTGGGATAGGATTCCAGGGCAGTGGTTTCTACAAAGTCAATGTAGTCTTGGCTCTCACAATGATGCCTGGCCTGCAACCACCCCACAAAAATTCCTTGAGAACACTGCCATCAGCCACTGCCCATCTTAGGTTCTCAGGTACCAAAGAGCTGCCCAAGAGAATCTATGTCACAGGTGCCACCAGCAAATGTTTCTCTGGCCACCAAAGCTGGACTACCTCTGCAAAAAGATTACCTCAGCTTGTGGGGCAGGGCCATCAGCCTAGCAGTCAAGAGTGCTCCAGGGTAATGCAGTACCAGCTCTACAGGGGCACAGGGGGTGGGTACCCATAGCATCACAAAGGCAGTGCAAACGCATGGATTCCACCAGACCAATGCCAGGCCAAGTCCCTGACTTGGCCTTTTCAGGGAGGGTTCAACATTGAAAAGGTGATGCCCTCTTGCAGGCTACATGTGTGTCAGGCTCCACACCAGAACTACAAAGGCTCCTGTCCCTACGGCCTTTGTGCCAGAACCACACAGCTCAGTCCTCTCCTCCACATCCCTAGGCCTCTCAGGCTGTCACCCCTCCACCTGAGATCAGATGAGTGATTGCAAGTGAATGAGTCTATGTGTGGGTTCTGTAAGAGTGTGTCTGGGCTTCCAGCCACCTTCTGTCTCACCAAGATGGGCAGACAGTCCTGGCTGATTTTTACTAGCAGGTGATGTGGGAACTCCTCTTCCTGGCACAGTACCCCTAGGCTGGGGAGCCTTGTGTGGGGCTGGAACCTATCCCTCTTCAGGAGTGACCTCCACCACTGAGGTCTCCCTCCAGGTGTTCAACCACTATCAGTAGATCTGGAGTCAGCCCCTTTCATGTCTCTGCCTCTCATACCAATCTCGGTGTGACCTTTTTTATCCTTAATTATAGGGGCTCTGTTCAGTTAGTCTTCAGATGATTCTTGAGATTGATTGTTCTATAATTTACTTGTAATTTTCATGTGATCCTGGGATGCAATAGGCATAGTGTTTACCTAATCTGCCATCTTGGATTGAGCCCCCTATCCCAACACTTATTCTTTCTGTAATATCCATCCTAATAAGTACGAATAGTATTTCACTGTGGTTTTGATTTGTATTTCTATAATGATTAGTGATGTTGAGCATCCTTTTATGTGCATATATGTGTGTGTGTGTGTGTGTGTGTGTATATATATATATATATATATATATATATATATATGTATATTTTTGAGAAATGTCTAGTTAAGTCTTTTGCCCATTTTTTAAATAATTTTTTTTAAGTTGTAAGAGATCTTTATATATTTTGGATATCAATCCCTTATCAGATATATGACTTGCAAAATATTTTCTCCCCTTCTGTTGGTCATCTTTTTAATCAATAGTATCCTCTGCTGCACACAAGTTTATAATTTTGATGAAGTCCAATTTATCTAGTTTCTTTTTGTCTGTGCTTTTTTGTCATATCTAAGGAATTACTGCCAAATCCATTACCATGAAACTTTTTATCTATGCTTTCTTCTAAGTTTTATAATTTTACCTCTTAGATTTAGGTCTTTGATCCATTTTGAGTTAATTTTTCTTTTTTCTTTTTTCTTTTTTTTTTTTTTTTTTTGCTTTTTGGTATGTGGGTAGCTCCCTGACCGGGAATCGAACCCAGGCCGCAGCGCTGGCAGCGCCAGCGCCGAAGCCTTAAGCCACTACACCATCAGGGAACTCCCAGAGTTAATTTTTACATACTTGTAGAGTATGAGGTTTTCCCAGAACCATTTGTTGAAAAAATTATCCTTTCCCCACTGAATGGTCTTGCTAAAAATGATTTCACCATATATACAAAGGTTTATTTCTGGGCCCTCTATTCTATTCTATTGGTCTATGTGTCTCTCTTTATGTCAGTACCATACTATTTGATTATTATAACTTTGTAGTAAGTTCTCCCCTCAGTTTTAATGAAAAATAATTGACATACATCATTGTTTAAGTTTCAGGTAGGCAGCAAGATGGTTTGATTTACATAGATTGTAAAATGATTACCACCACATAGGCTTAGTTAATATCCAGCATCTCATACATATACAATAAGGAAAAAATTCTCCTTGTGATGAGAACTCTTAGAATCTACTCTCTTAAGACATTTCCTAGATATCATACAGTGTTAACTATAGTCACCATGTTGCACATTACATCCCCAGTACTTATTTATCTCATGACTGGAAGTTTATACCTTTAGATCACCTTCCTCTAATTCCCATCCCCTGTAGTGAGTTTTGAAATCAGGAAGTAGCGACCTCTGACTTTGTTCTTTCTCAAGATTGTTTTAGCTATTCAGAGTCTCTTGAGATTCCACATGAATTTTAGTACTCCTACAAAAAAGTTGTTAGGATTGCACATCTACTATACTTAATACAGTGTTACTAGTATTTATTTCTTTTTTCCCCACTTTCATTAGTCATCTCCTGAATATATTACTATGTCTCTTTGCTGGTATAACAGGTCCTCGAATAAAGTTGTTTCATTATAATTGTGATGAGATGCTGCAGGAACTTAACTCTTGTTTATACGAGGGCTGTCTGGAAAAAAATCAATCTGTAAATGCCTCTATTTTTCATATTACATTGCTGGAAACTTTCTAGACAGCCCTCATATCAATTAGCCATATGGTAAAGTTGTTTCTTTATATATCATTTCACTTAAAGTTGCAGAACCTACTGATGACATTAAGTGATGACTTACTGTAGTCTTCTCACAAACTCTCCATATTTTAATACATTGTATATATTGCTATAAAATAAATATCCCTAAAACATCACATTTCTTATACTACTCATTGGATTAAAGACATAGTGCTTTCTAGTGTCTCTTGTTGTTTAAGATCATTCTTTATTTCGCCTCGATCTGCTTATAATATTTATTTTCTCCTACTTCCTGGCCCTAATCCTTGGCTCCAGCCATTATACTTTCATTCCTAATGTTCTTCTATCATCTAAAATGACCTCTCTGCCCTCCGTTCATGTTTTTACATGATGCGGCCTATCCTATAAGCCCATTTCTAGTCTCATTCCTTCTATTAGATTTTCAGTGACAATACTACCTCACCATGATCACTTCTCTTTTTCTCCCCACTATTTTCCCTTTATAAAAGAATAACATTTTTTAAATTAAAAACTGAGTTTAAATTGTTGAAATAACCACACAAAAAAACTCATGCACAAATTTTCATAGCAGCATTATGGATAATAGTTTAAAAGTAGAAATAACCCAAATGTCCATCAACTGATGAGTGAATAAATGAAATGTGTTATATATCCATACAATGCAGTATTATTGAGCCATAAAAAGAATAAGTACTTATTCATGCTTCAACATGGATGAACCTTGAAAACACCATGTTAAATGAAAGAAGCCAGTAATAAAAAGCTACATATTGTATGAACGTATTCTAGAAAAGACAAAAAACTAGAGGGACAGAAAAATAGATCAGTAATTGCCAGGAAGTGATTGCTAATGGGCTTTAATTTGTTTTGTGGGTGATGAAAACGTTCTAAAATTAGATAGTGGTGATGGTTACATGACATGTTGAATGTACTAATAATACTGAATTGTATACCTTAAAAGAGTAAACTTTATAATATGTGAATATCTTAATAAAACTTGTAAAAATTATGGAACCTACAAACAAACTATTAGAACCAAGATTGCAGAATACAACATCAATATGTGAAAATCAATTGTATTTCTATGTGATAGCAACAAACAATCAGATATTGAAATTATGGAAACAGTATCATTTGTAAAATATAACACACTTAGGGTAAATCTGACCATATGTGTGAAAGACCTGTACACTACAAAACTATAAAACATTGATGAGATAAATTAAAGGTGACCTAAATAATTAGAGAGATATTCCATATTCACAGATTGGAAGGCTCAGTTTTGTTGTCAATTCCTTCACAAATTCACATACAGATTCAACATCATCCCAACCAAATTATCACTAGTCTTTTTTTTTGAAATTAATTGATTCTAAAATTCATATGAAATTGCAAACAATCTAGAGTTGTTAAAACAACTTTTTAAAAGATAAACAAAATTACAGAAATAACACTGCTTGATTTCCAGACTTATAAAGATGCAGTAACTCAGACAGTGTGGCAGTGCCTGGCATAAAGATAAACAAATAGATAAAAGATAAACAAGATGATTAAAAAGATAAACAGAATAGACAGTCCAGCCCATATCTATACATGAGATTGGATGATTAATGTCGTGAACTCATCCTAGAAAAAGTGCTATTTATACATACCTCACTGCTGAATATCACTCCAGTCACCTTTGAAGTACTCCCTTTGGGAAGGTATGCACTGAAGACAATGCCTAGTCCACTCTTCAAAGCAACTTGGGAACTCTTTTTCTGGAATGGCCATCAGAGCTGTCCTCATGCCTAAATATCTGACAGTTAAGTTTGCGAACTTGCCACCATGTCTGACCTCGTGTGTATATGTGTGTATGGGTGTATACACACCCATACACACATATACATACATACATATACATATATACACATATATATGTGTGTATGTGTGTGTATATATATACATATACATATATATACACACACACACATATATATATGCTGATTTTTTTGTCTTTGTTAAATCTATTGGGGTGACATTGATTAGTAAAATTACATAGGTTTCAAGCGTACATTTCCATAATATATCATCTACATACTGCATTTTTCAGAAGGGTGTAAAAGTAATTTAGTGAAGAAATGTTAGTCTTTTCAACAAATGATGCTAGAAGAATTGAATATTCATATGCAAAAAATGAACTTTAATACACATCTTTTCTACAAAAATCAACTCAAAATGAAACAGAGACCTAATTATAAAATCTAAAACTATAAACTCCTAGGAAAAACCTTTAAGAATTTGGATTAGGCAAAGATGTCTTTAGATACAAGACCAAAAGCATAATCTATAAAAGAACACATTGATAAAATGAATTTCATTAAAGTTAAAAATTGTTCTTCAAAAGATACTGTTATGAGATTAAAATAAGTTATAGAATGGGAGAAAATATGTTCAAATTATATGTCTGATGAAGGACTTGTGTTTAAAATATATTTAAAAATTCTTGCAACTAAGTAATAGGAGAAGAACTCACCCAATTAAAAAATGGGAAAGTGGGGGGGCGGTTCCCTGGTGGTATAGTAGCTAGGCTTTGGTGCTCTCAATGCTGTGGCTTGGGTTTGATTCCCAGCCAGGGAACCACCCCCACCAAAAAAAACTGGAAAGGGACTGAGCAAACCTTTCACCAAAGTACATACACAAATGGTAATTAAGCACATAAAAAAGATGTTTAACAAAATTATTTATAAGAGAAATGTGTATTTCAAGCTATAGTGAGATACCACTACATACCTATTACATTAGCTAAAATTAAAAGGACTGAATATACCAAATGTTGGGAAGTATGTGAAAGACCTAGAACTCATATACTGCTCATGAGAACGAAACTTCGGAAAACATTTTAGCAGTTTCTTAAAAATTAAGCATACAACTACCATATGGTCAGCCATTTCACTCCTAGGAATTTCCCCAATAGAAATGAAAGACTTATAGCAGAATGTTTTTTCATAGCACCCCCCAAAAGGAAGCAGCCCAAGTGTCCATCAACAGATGAACAGATAGATAAACTCTGATATATCCACACAGTGGAATACTACTTGGCAATGAAAAGTAATCAACTATTGATAAATGCTATAACGGATGAAATCTGTTATTCAAAATAATTATGATGAGTTAAAGGACCTAGACAATAAGAAGAACATGCACACCATATGACTCCACTATATAAAATTCTAGAAAATGTAAATAGATATATTGTAATAGAAAATAGACTAGTGGTTTTCCGGGGATGGGATTGGTGAGGTTAGGGATGAAAATGGGGGAAGGGGGAGGAAGTAGGGATCATTTATGTCTCTATTGTTCAAGAGTTGGGTTGGATTTTATTTTCCTCTGTGTTTATAACTTATCATAACTGTAATATTTTTGCACATATTTTAATATTTCTTAATGGTGTATAGTAAATATTCAATAAGTGTTTGTTAGTCAATTAATCATAGGAGGATCAATTTTATAGCTGCTTGAATGTAAAAACTAAATTGTTGGATAAAAGAATAGCCAGATTTTAATACTTTTTATATACTGGCAAATTTTATTGCCAAAAATGCCAATTGTTAAGAGAGATTGTATTTATCTACCAAGGGTGTCCAATCTTTTGGCTTCCCTGGGACACACTGGAAGAACTATCCTGGGCCACACATAAAATACACTAACGCTAATGATAGATGATGAGCTATAAAAAGGTCCATGCATAATTTCTGTAATGTTTTAAGAAAGTTTACGAGTTTGTATTGGGCTGTATTCAAAGCTATCCTGGGATGTATGTGGGGTTAGTGATGCAGCAATATTTATCCATTTTAATTTGCAGATAAGGAGATAAGGATCATTTCAATCTCTGTACCTAACCTCCTCGGTGGCGCCAAGGACATTTCCCAATAGCAATAAGAGGAAGATTAAGAAGTTAAACAATAAAGCAGCTGAGGTATGTAATGGACTTAAAACCAAAAGCAGGAAGAAGACCGATAGTGAAGAAAATTTTTCCTGCCCAGAGCAGTTAATGTGGTGAACAGATGAGAGGGGAAGGGAACTATTTTCAAGCTTTAAAGGGAAGATAAAAGACATGAGGAAAATAATGAGCAGTGAGCCCATAGGGCAGGGCCAAACATGAGGGCATGATTGTCTTTTTTCCAAAAGATATTTCTATTGTTGTCAGTAATTACTCTGAGTTTTATCCTGTTAGTTGTTTTCCATCTTTATGGATAGACAGAATAAGACAGCTGGAGAGAAACTAAAGAGACAAGACATCTATGGAAGTAAGGGGGATAAAAATGTGCTCCCGGTTCTTGGTACATGCCTTACCCCTAGCTTAGTTTACAAAAAGGCAAGCTCCCCTTTATTCAGAAGGTAGCATACAGCACTTTTACAACTGATGCTTATAGTGATGGTCACAAGGTAGCATTTTTATCAGCAAAGAAACCTCAGAGTATAGGTTCACTAACATTTTATTGTGGATTTTCTATTGTGTTGGAGCTCTATCTCCAATGGTGACCCACGCATGGCACAGTACAGGTACTCTTCTGTCTATTCATGTGCTACTAAAACGAGCTTCTCTCCTATATCTAATTTCTCCCATTACATTTTGCTTATACCTACAAGCATACGAGGTCAGACAACTAATTTCAGGAACTCATCCTAGAAAAAGTGCTGCATACCTCATTGCTAAGTATCACTACAGCCACCTTCTAAGTACTCCCCTTGGGAAACTTGCACCGACACCAGTGCCTAGTCCACCCTTCAAAGCAATCTTGGAACTCTTTTTCTGGAATGGCCATCAGAGCTGTTGTTGTACCCAAAGTCTGACAATTAAGTGTGCAAACTTGCCCCCATGCACTTACATTGGCAGCACTGTGCAAACAACCTGGTAAGGTGCCAGTCATTTGTGCAGTGCTGCCAACATATGTGCACAGTGGCAAGTTTGTGAGCTCGTCAGATCCATCCTGCATCACTACTGTCATAATATCATTGCAATTTCTAACGTATGTAGAGAACTTTCAAAACATTTTTCACATCTAGTTTCTCATTTTGTCCTCATGACATCTCTGTGGTGAGTGCTTGCATTTGACAGTAAAAGAAACTCCAAGGTCTCATAGTAAGTGGCGGGGTCAAAAGAAGAACCTTGAACTTCTGGGGTTTACTCCATTATTCTTCTATTATAAATTTCTTTCCACCAAACCACACAAAAGATCATCAAATGTTCCCTATGATCCTCTTCATAAGCGACACAGCCTCAGCGTGGCGTTCCAGTTCCTCCCTATCTGACTCTTTCTCCTGCTTAACCTTTTTTCTACCACTTCTCTCCAACACATACTTGCTGCTTGCTTGTAACAATACCCTCACCTGAAATGTCCTCCTTCCTTTCATTTCACCAAATTCTGTGTAGCTTACAAGGCTCACCACAAGGGTCTGGAAGATAGAGTCCTCCAACAAAAGCAATTTATACCTGAATTGCTCATTTTAACATTTCATTATATTCAATACAACTTGTAGTAAAACACAGCTATTATTTGTTATACCACTTGAGCTAACTTATTTTATATTTAATTTGTTAAAGTCTTTCTGTTAAAGACTAAACCTTCTGGTGGTAAAGGAAGTATATTATAATTTTATCCATGAACATGTACCAGTGTCTACAACAGAGTAGCTACTCAATAATGGAAATCTATGATTTTTGGTTTTGTTTCAATATAGTGCCTAATGTTGATGAGGACATAGACACTGAAATGCCTTGGGTAAGGAGGATAAGGCAGAATTTCAGTCTTAGAGGAACTGAGGTACCAGGAGGACTCTAAAGCAGGGATTGAAGACCAGAAACTGGGTATACGGTGAAAGCAAAGCGAGCAGCAAGGTTGACTTGGTGCTCCTTATGTATCTCCTACTTAAGAAAGAAGACTAGCTTCAATACTGGGCCAGGGCTGAACTATACAGGTGGAGGCTAAGTAGCCACTAATAAACAGAGAGGAAGAGGGAGAGAAAAAGAGAAAGAGACTGCGTAGATCATTGGCCGTTGCATCCTAGAAAATAGCTACCTTCTATAAGACAGTTTGTATGTGTGATATAAAACACGTATGTTGCTGATCATGGGAAATAGTACTCATTTCAAAATTCCACACTTGTTTTTGTACATAAAATTTTATTGGAATACAGCCACACCCATTTGTTTAAGTTCTGCCTATGGCTACTTTTACAATATAAGGATGGAGCTGAGTAGTTGCACCAGAGCTTAAATTATTTACTACCTGGCCCTGCACAGAAGTTTGCCAACCTCTGCTTTAAAACCTAGTTCTGCTTTTTATAAGGAAATAACAAAGCACTTTTTGGCAAGGGAGAACCAGAAACTGTCCATAGATTCAAAAGGGCCAGAAAGTTTCCTTCTGTTACTAACGATCCATTGCTCTGAGCTATGACCCCGTCACTTGACCATTCTGCCTTACTGTATCTATTTGTGATGCTAAGATTATTCTACCTACTTTTGTGTCTTAGGCCTGAAATTTGTAGCACTTGTGCATTATGTCTAGCTATGATTATTCCCTAATGCTCACATTTGTATAAAATGTTAAGGCAGAAAAAGAATGAGTCATTTATACAATAGTCAGTAAAAGCAGTTATGTAACAACTTGCTTATCTGACCATAAGGAAGTAGCAGATTTTTTTTAGCTCACGAAAGTATATCCTTGATATTATGTTCACCACTTTTAATGGAAACCTTTCTTAAATGAATTTCATAAATTTTCTTTAGCAACAGAGTACATAAAGCATAACTGAACTTTTTGTTTCTGATTCACAATCATCATAATTTTAATTGCTGCATTATAGCCCTCTGGGGCCACTATGAAAAGGAGGCTAACTGGATCAACACACAGGAGCCTGGAAGACTGATTCTATAGTTTTTTACTGCTTCCTCCTTCCCTTATTCTCAGGAGTCATCCTGCAGTGTATTGCCAAGACTGGAAAGTGATCTAAGTGAACCACCAATCTCATGCTGCAATTCCTGGATTTGAAACAATGTGCTCATCTAATGGCATGGTCTGTTTCTTGGTCTGCTCAGACTGCTTTAGCAAAATACTAGAGACTGGATGACTTTTAAACAACAGAAAGTTATTGCTCAGCATTATGGAGGTTGGAAGTTCAAGATCAGGGTGCTAGCATGGTTGGGTGAGGGTCCCCTCCTTGTATTCTTATATACTGGAAGACACAAGAGATCTCTCTAGTGTCTCTTTTACAAAGGCACAATCCCATTTATGAAGGCTCTACTCCCATGACCTAATTAATTACCTCCCAAAGGCCCCACCTCCTGAAACCATCACAGTGGGCATTAGAGACACACATTTAGACCACAGGAGTCTGGTCTAGTTTAGTTCACCAAATCATCAAATATTTACAATATGCCTCCTCTTAAGTCAATCAAAATCTTTTTCAAATATGATTACGACACAGTTTTGGCCCTTATGTATTAGTAACATAAGATTCCAACCTTGGTAGAAAGCCTAATGTTGCCATATGAGAGTGTGCATGGATAAGAAGGCTGCTTCTTTTTTTTTTTTTAACTAAAAAATTTTTTTCAATTACAGTTGACATACAATATTATATTAGTTTCAGGTGTACAAAACACTGATTATAAAGATGTTCACTGATCTCTATGAATACTTCAACAAAGAGATGAGAAACATAAAATGCAGATAAAAAAAGAACAAGTTAGAAGTGAAGAATACAATAAATAAAATGAATACCACAGTGAAAGAAATGGACAGTGGATCACATGAAGTGGAGGATCAACTCAACAATTTGGAAGACAAGGTAGCAAAAACCACACAATCAGAACAGAAAAAAAATCCAAAAATATGAGGATAGTTCAAGGGGCCTCTGGAACAAGATCAAGAGTATCAACATTCGCATCATAGCAGTAACAGAAGGAGGAGAGAGAAAACAAGAAATTTAAAACATATTTGAAGGAATAATGACAGAGGGAGCTCGGCAAAATGGCAACCAGAGAGGGGATCCCTGAAATCTCTCCTGGAAAATACAGTTGAATGCTGGTCAGGATCCAACACAGGAAACCCGGAGTGGCAAAGTGACAGCTGAGAGAACACATCACAAAAAAATACCTGAAGGTTAGAGAAAGGGGGATGAGTGGAAGAGAAGGAAAGGAGCGGAGACAGCGACCTGACCTTGGTTAACTGAAAGAACTAGGAAGAAATCAGGGAACACTGGCCGAGGAGCAGCATGATGCTGGGAGTTGTGGGGGGCCCAATGGTGACAAGAGTGGAGGTGAGACTGGCTAAAACCCTGTGAGACTGTGGGCGAGCTGCACCGAGCAGTGGCTGTTAAGAACACAGTCAGAGAGCCTCTAAGAAGGCATCTCAACAGCCCTATGAGGGTATAGGGCCCCCAAATGCAGCACTGCAGCTCTGGGCATTTGAAACTGAGAGTGTCTGCCTGTCATGGAAACACTGAGACACTGAAACACAGTCCTGGGTAAAATGCAGGCTTAGGAGAAGGGAGAAAGGCTGAGCTGCTGGCATTCACCCCTACCAAGTGAGCAGCCTTGGCTTGCATTCCATCAGACTTCCCACCTCTCCCAGTTTCCCTGACAAACTGCAGGAAGCAGAACAACCAACTGCAGACAAGACACTATCACGATACCAACCCAGAAGAGAAAGGAGAAACCTCCCTGGAACTGTCACAGGAGAGGACCAAATGCTGAGAAAGGATGCCACGGCATCCAGTCACTGCTGCACAGAAAAACACTATGAATACATTATGATTCAAAGCTGCTCAGACAGAAGATGAAAAATCTCCAGAAAGGATCTTATAGATCTAGAAATTTATGAACTAAGTGACACAGGATACAAGGCTACAGTTCTAAAGGTTCACAGAGAAATAAAAACATATTGGCAGAACACCCTAGGTGAGATGAGTAATCTCAGAAAGGAAATTTGTGAACAAAAGGAACATTTTAATAAAAAAACTGAAATTAAAAAAGAATCAGATGAAAATTCAACAGAAAAATAATGCAATAAAAGAAGTGAGACATGAAATAACTGCCATAGGAAACAGGGCCAACCAGATGGAGGAAAGAATTAGTGATATTGAAGATTGGAACATGGGAACAACACAGAAAGAAGATAGAGACTTCAGAGTCAAAAGGATTGAAAAAACTCTGTAAGAACTATCTGACTCCATTCAAAAAAACAATATTAGAATAATAGCTTTAGAAAAAGTGGCAGAAAAAAACTCTACAGAAAGCATATTCAAACAAATAGTAGGTTAAGAAATTTAAAAACCTATGGAAAGATCTGGAATCCAAAATTCAAGAAGAAAATAGGTCCCCTAGCTACCTGGACTCTAGAAGATCGTCTCCAAAGCATGTTATATGAAGATGTAAAAAACCAAAGATAAAGAGACAATTCTGAAGGTATCGGGGTGGGGGGCAGAATTATAACATTTAAAGAAAAACACATCAGGCTATCATCAGACTTCTTAGCAGTAACTATATAAACTAGAAGGGAGTGGAATCCAATATTCAAAATATGAAAAGAGAGAAATTTCCAGCCAAGAATAAATTATCCAGCAAAATTATCTTTTGCATATGAAGGAGGAATAAAGACCTTCTCAGACATATAGAAACTGAGGGAATTCTCCAGCATGAGGCCAGCATTTCAGGAAATACTGAAGGAGACCCTTGAATCTGAAACAAAACATCAGAATTAATGGAATAGTGTTGGGACAACAAAAAATAAATTTAAAAAAGGTAAGAAGTAATGGCCACAGGATATCCTCATATATCAATCACTACTCTAACTGTAAATGGATTGAACTCATCAATAAAAAGACACAGAGTAGCAGACTGAATTAAAAAACAAAACCCATCCATATGCTGTCTCCAACAGCCACACTTCAGCCATAAGGACAAATACAGACTCAGAGTAAAAGGATGGAAAACAATACTCCAAGTAAATGGTATCCAGAAAAAAGCAGGTGTCTCCTCATTGACATCTGACAAAACAAACTTAAGGTTAAAAAAGATAACAAGAGACAAACATGAACACTTGAAAGTGAAAAAAGGGACAATACAACAGCAAGAAGACTTGACATTCATTGATATATATGCCCCCTATCAGGAAGCACTAAAATATACAAAGCCATTACTAACAGATCTGAAAGGAGAAACTGACAAAAACACAATCATAGTAAGGGACTTAAACACCCCCTTAAAAGCCATGGGCAGATCACCCAAACAGAAAGTAAATAAGGAAATATCAGCTTTAAATGACACATTACAGCAATTGGACATAATTCACATTTATAGGACACTTCATCCAACAAAAAAAGACTATACATTGTTTTCTAGCGCACATGGGACACAAAACTAGCTCCAGCAAATTCAAGAGGATTGAAATCATACCAAGTGTATGCTCAGACTACAAAATTTTGAAATTGGAGATCAACTGCAAAGGAAAGCAGAAAAAAAATCACATATACATAGAGATTGAACAATATCTTATAAAAAAATGACTGGATCTTAGAATAAATAAAAGGAGACATTAAAAACAATGAAAATACAATGTATCAAAATTACTGAGTTGCAGTGAGAGCAATAAGAGGGAAATTTATATCACTACAGGTCTATTTTGAGAAACAAGAAAATTTACAAGTAAACATCCTAACATCCCATCTTGAAGAACTAGAAAAAGAACAGAAAAAACCCAAAGTCAGCAGAAGGAAAGAAACAATAAAAATGAGAGCACAGTTAAACAAAATTGAGAAGAGAAAGACAATAGGAAAAATTAATACAATAAAAAATGGTTCTTTGAAAAAGTCAATGAAATTGACAAACCCCTGGCTAGACTAACCAAAGGACAAAAGGAAAGGACACAAATATCTAAAGTTAGAAATGAAAGGGAAGAAATCATGACTGATACCACAGAAATACAAAGGATCATAGGAAAATATTATAAGGGTTTTATGCCACTAAATTTAACAACTTAGAAAAAATGGAGAAGTTTCTAGAAACATAGAGTCTACCTAGACTGAAACAAGAACAACTGGATAATCTAAACAGACCAATCAATAGTAAAGAAATTGAAACAATCATCCAAAGGCAAAAGCTCTGGGAACAGAGGGTCTCACCAATGAATTTTACTAAGCATTCAAGGAAGAATAAATGCCTATCCTCCTGAGACTCTTCCGAAAAATTGAAGACGAGGCAATACTTCCAACTCATTTTACAAGGCCAACATTATCCTAGTACTACAGCCTGGTAAATACAATACACAAAACAGAAAACTATAGATCAATATCTCTGATGAACTCAGATGCAAATATCCTAAACAAAATATTAGTAAATGGAATACAACAATGCATCAAAAAGATTATACACCATGATCAAGTGGGATTCATCCCAGGAGCACAAGGATGGTTTAATATATACAAATCAATCAATGTGATATACCACATAAACAAAAAAGAGATAAAAACCATATGATCATATCAATTGATGCAGAAAAAGCATTTGATAAGATACAACATCCATTTATGACTAAAACACTGAATAAAGTGGGCATAGAAAGAAAGTACCTCAAGATAATAAAAGCTATATATGACAAATGCTCAGCTAATATCATACTGAATCGGGAAAATCTGAAGCCCATTCCCCTAAAATCAGGAACAATACAGGGATGCCCCTTGTCACCACTGCTATTCAGTATAGTACTGGAAGTTCTAGCCAGAGCGATCAGGCAAGAGAAAGGAATAAAAGGTATCCCAATTGGGAAAGAAGAAGTCACACTGTCACTATTTGCAGATGACATGATCTTTTATATAGAAAATTCCAAAGACTCCACCAGAAAACATTTAGAAACAATAAACAAATGTAGTAAAGTGACAGGATACAAAATCAATGTAGAAAAACCAATTGCATTTCTATATACAAACAATAAATATTCAAAAAAAGAAATGAGAGAATCAATAACTTTTGTGATTGCAACAAAAAGAATGAAATACCTGGGAATTAACTTAACAAAAAATGTGATGGACTTATACACAGAAAACTATAAGACACTTGAAAGAAATTGAAGAGGACACAAAGAAATGAAAAGATAGTCCATGCTCATGGATAGAAAGACTTAACATTGTTAAAATGGCCATATTATCCAAAGCAACATACATATTTAATGAAATTCACATAAAAATCCCACAAACATACTTTCACTAAAGAGATAAAAAAAAATTATCAAATTTATATGGAACCACAAAAAACCTTGAATTGCCAAGGCAATACTACGTAAAAAGAATAAGGCTGGTTTTATCACCGTTCCCAATTTCAATTTATATGACGAAGTATCAGTAATCAAAACAGCTTGGTATTGGCAGAAAAACAGACATGCATACCAATGGAACAAAATGGATAACCCAGAAATAAATCCATAAATATATGGACAAATATTTTTTGATAATGGAACAAAAAATATGCAATGGGGGAAAAGTCTCTTTAGTAGATGGTGCTGGGAAAACTGGAAAAACATATGTAAAAGAATGAATCTGAGCTGCAAACTGTGAACATATACTAAAATTAATTCAAAATGAATTAAAGATCTCCACATAAGACCTGAAACAATAAACAGTATAGAAGAAAATATTGGTACTAAATTTATAGAACTCGGACTAAAGGAGGACTTCATGAACCTGACCTCAAAGGCAAGACAAGTAAAAGTAAAAATAAATGAATGGGACTATATTAAACCAAAAAGCTTCTGCATAGCAAAAGAAACCATCAACAAAGCAAAAAGACAGGCAACTGAATGGGAGAAAATATTTGCAAACAATACACATGATAAGGGTCTAATATCTAAAATATATAAAGAACTAGTATGGTTCAACAACAAAAAACAAACAACCTAATTAAAAGGTGGGCAGAGGACCAGAACAGATACTTCTCCTATGAAGACATACAAATGGCCAACAGACATATGAAAAAATGCTCATCCTCATTAGCTATCAGGGAAATGCAAATCAAAACCACAATGAGATACCACCTCACACCTGTGAGAATGGCTATTATCAACAAAACAAGGAATAACAAGTGCTGGAGAGGATGTGGAGAAAAAGGAAGACTTGCATACTGCTGGTGAGACTGTAAACTGGTACAACCACTGTGGAAGGCAGTGTGGAGGTTCCTCAGAAAACTGAGAATGAAGTTATTATATGACCCAGCAATCCCCCTTCTGGGTATTTACCCAAAATATTTAAAAATCTTAGTCTGCAAAGACTTATGTACTCCAATGTTCATGCAGTGATGTTCAAGACATGGAAACAACCAAAGTGCCCTTCGATAGATGACTGGATAAAGAAGCTGTGGTGCATATACACAATAGAATATTACTCAGCTATAAAAAAAGATAAGATACTATCATTTGCAACAAAATGAACGAACCTCAAGAAGATCATGCTAAGTGAAATAAGCCAGACAGAAAAAACAAAGAACTGTATGACGTCACTCATATGCGGAATATAAAACTGAAAGCAAAGAAAAAAAAGACACGAACAAATAACCCATGGACACAATCAATAGTTTAATGTTTATTTGGGGATGAGTGGGTTAGGGAGGGGAGACAGGGGAGGGGGTGGGAGAGGAGGGGGGGGAAGCTAAATATAATGTGATGGAAAGAGAAGTCACATTAGGTGGTGAACTGATTACACAAGTTGACAATGCACTGTAGGATTGTATGCCTGACACCTATGTAATCCTTGCTAACAGATGTCACCCCAATAAGTCTAACAATAAAAATGAATTTAAAAAAAAGAATCAAAAAAAAAAAAAAAAGAAAGAATCTTAAAAAGCAGTTAGTTACCTACAAGGGAGCTCCCATAAGATTGTCATCTGATTTCTTAACAGAAACTTTGCAGGCCAGAAGAGACTGGCACAAAATATTCAAAATGAGGAGAAGACCACGTTTTGCTCATTCAATGCTATCTGATAAAGCTATTTTGTTTTCAGAACTCCATTCACATATTTGTTCAATTTTCTAATGACAATGAGCAATATCTAAATAGATAAGAACAGTTCATGGGTGGGTGGAATTTCCAGGGTCAGGATATCGTCTCACAATAAGAGCTTTAAGGTGTGGTTTTCAAGAGTAAGTATTAGTTAAAAATGGAGGCTTCTCTGTATTACACAAAAACAACTAAAAGAATCATTTTACAACAACTAATGTTCTGATCTTGAATTACTTCCTAAAGGTCCAAGAGGGCATTAGGTAGATTTTTCACATGATGTTCCCATGGCACTAATCTAAAATTCCTGTTTGTTTCACAATGATGAGCTAAAAGAAAGTCCGAAATATTTCTACCTAATGAAGCATGGTAAGTCTAGCTGTAAGATCTTTCCTTTATAAGAATATAACCATGCCAAGACTCAAAATTAAATATAATTGTAAAGAATACGGGGTACCTGGGAAAGAGAAGGATGAAAGAGAGAGAAGAGTGAAATAAATGAAAGGGAGGTAAGAAGAAAAGGAATCAGGAAGGCAGAGAGAAATGGAGGCAAGGGAAAAGACAGGCTCAAGAAGAGAAAGACATAGAAGAATATTTAATTGAGATACCTTTATTCAAAAAAATACAACATTGAGAGATTATAAATGAAGATCTATTTACCCAATTTCCTTACAAAAATAAGGGTGTGAAGAGCCTAAGGTTTAGACTGAGGAGCACGGACTAAGGCTTGTATCCTCTGACACCCAATCCTCTCTATCTGATACCAGTGGATCATACCTGGCTTCCAGCTCCAGGGCAAGGGAAGCAGGTATGTCACCTACTGCCAGATAGTGCTGGAAAAATTGGATTTGAGCCAAAAGCAACTATATGGTGAAACAGTACTAGCAACTGAGGAAAACACAGATTTGAACCAGGATTGAGTAGGTGAAAGGTTTAGCCAAAATAATAGAAAGGAATAGAGTAGGTGAAACCACCACTACTTACATATGATGTGACGACAAACTCAAGAAAGTCAATGAAAAACTACTAAAAAACAAGAGAATTTAGCAAGACGGATGGGCTACGAATCAATGGCTTCCTTATACAGAGAAGATACAATGGATGGAAATACCTCAGTTTTGGTAACAGCCAGTACAACCATATACCTAGGAATAAACTTAATAGAAATGTGGAGGAAATATATGAAGAAAACTTGAAGATACTTCTAAAGGACAGGTAAGTGACCAAGGAAAGGAACACCATGGTCTTGGCTAGGAAAACCTGACACCATGAACACATCATTCTACTTAACAAGGTATCAAAAATGCAAATTCCAATAAAGAATAATAATGAGGACAGCTCTGAACAAAAAAGACAGTAATAAGGGCAAACAAGCCCTATCAAATATTGATGTTTTATAGATCCTCAATAATTAAAACGGTGTAAAACTATTCTATGTATACGGATAGGTCAATAGAACATAAGAGAAAGCCTAGAAAATAGACTCTAATACGTTTGGAAATTTACTATATGACTAAAATGGCATCTTAAATCAGTAAAGAAAATAGACCATTCAACATACTTTGCTGAGATAGCTGGAGAAACAACTGGAAAAAGATAAATTTGAAACCATACTCACACCATACACCAAGAAAAACTCCAAGTGGAGCAAAGATTAAAATGTTAAAAATTAAATCATAAAAGTACTAGAAGTCACAAGAAAATATAGACAACCTGACATTATCTGCTTCCTAATCAAAGAACATACCACCTATGAAGTAATCTTAGAAAAAAAAAATCAAACCTAAATCTGAAAACACCTTGATCCAACTCCCACTTTACAGAAGATATAGAGTACAGAGGAACATAGAAACTACACTGCAGGGACACAATTGGATACAATCAGCAAAATCCAGCCTGGGAGACTCTATAGGACACACGTGGGGCAATACTCCAGTGAAAAAAGTGAGAACAGTATGTCTGTTATAAGAGGGAAAAGAATACAGATTAATATTTTGTTGTATATTCATAAAAAAATCTCTAGAGAAATTCACATAAAACTAAAAACAGTGGTATCTTGGGGAGGGAGAAACTGGTATGAGAAACGGGGTGGAAAGAAGGGTTCACTTTATGCCTTTTAAACTTTGGAATTTTTGATCTATGGAAATTCATTATCTATTTAAAATTTAAATTAAAGAAACAAAATAATTAAAAACCAGTGAACTTAAACAAATGAAAAGCAGTAGTTCTTAACCTTGTAATGACCATGACAAAAATTCTTAAGTAGAATTTAACTAAAGGGGTTAACAGCAGGCAAGGAATAATGAACACCTGCACTAAAGTAATGTGTCTTGCTTTTTTCATTGCAGTATTTCAATAGTGTCCAAATTAATTTTTCAACAGCAGTCTTCAAACTTCCAATCCATACTTCATGTTCCTGTTGCCATAATATAATCTTCTTAAAATGCAGATTTAATCATGTTTTAAATTTTTCAGGGGTTTCCTCAAGAAACTAAAAATACAACTACCATATGATCCAGCAATTCTACTTCTAGAATTGAAAATAAAATTCCATTTCTGAAGATAATGAAAACACTAACGTGAAAAGATATGTGCACGCCATGTTCATGGCAGCATCATTTACAACAGTTAAGATATGGAAACAAGCTGTGTCCATCAATGAATGAATAGATAAAGAAGATGTGATATACACACACACATACACATACAATGAAATAGTATTCAGCCATAAAAAGAAGGAAATCTTGCCATTTGCAACATGGATGGACCCTGAGGGAATTATGCTAACTGAAATAAGTCGGACAGATACTGTATGATCTCATTTGTATGTGGAATCTAAAAAAACAATAAACAAAAACTCTTGACTTGATAGATACAGAGAACAGATTGGTGGTTGCCAGAGATGAGGGAGGAGATAAGGTGAACAGGCAAAGGGGGATCAAAAGTATAAACTTCCAGTTATAAAATAAATAAGTCATGGGGATGTCACGTACAGCATGGTGACTATAGTTAATAACACTGTATTATATATTGGAATGTTGCTATGAGAGTAGATCTTAAAACTTCTCATCACAAGAAAAAAATCTGTAGCTACGTATGACGACAGATTTTAACTAGATGTATTGTGGTGATCATTTCACAATACATACAAATATTGAATAATTATGTGCATACCAGAAAAAATATAATGTTATATGTCAACTATTCCTCAATGAAAAGAAAACAAAAAAAACAAAACAAAACTAACAAACAAAAAAACCTTACAGTCTCTCTCTTACCTATAGGATCAAGTTGAACTTCCCAGCATGGCACGGCATTCAACATCATTCACAATCCAGCCTTAATCTACCCCCTTTCCAGAATTTGTCCAGTCACTCTTCAGTACAAATTCTACCCCCCGCCCCACACACACTGAATTACTGGCTGAATTCTGAATACCTCAAGCACTTCCCTCTTTGTCCTTGGTCATCTCTCTGCCTGGAACTTCCTTTCACTTCTGTATCTAGTGAACTTTTACTTTCTACCCATCCTTTAGAAAGCCTGCCCTCGCTTTCTCCAAGCAGAACGTCTAGGACCACGCTCCCCTAGTAGAACTTCATTTTCCCTTCTACTGGGCTCACAGAGGTCTTTGTTCAAACCCATAATATAGTGCATGTCACAGTATGCCTTTATTATTTGTTCTAGTCAACATTTAATAAATAAATAATTATGCCTTATGGCCAAATCAATTCCTTGTCCACAAATCCTCAGTTCAAAGAGAAGGACTCCAAAAAAGAATATCAAAAGCCAAGTTTGCGAAAACAATTATAGCCCACTGACATTAACTTACTGGCTTCATGCCACATGGTCCCTGAAATCAACAGCCTCTGATATTCACACCACACTAAGAGCTGCAGCCAGGCTTGTGTCCTTCTTCAACAGGCTCCAGCAGGATACCTAACTTGGTCAAGCAAGAGCAAGCTTCCCTTAGGCATATACCACCTACAACTGCACCATCTGTTTCTTAGGGAGCAGAGTGAGCTCAAAAAGCTAGTTTATAAGGAGCCAAAGAGCTGGTCATAAGAGCAGAAATGAGACATCACAAGTGCTCCTATTTAGATCCCTGTGCTAATCTAGAAAGCAAAGGAAGCCTGCAATTGTATGACTTCTTTTCTTGCATATCTAGGATATATATGCTAATTGGGAAAAGTAAGAGTTTGACTGCAGAAATACCCTTGAGCAGTACAGACACTGGTGTGGCTGCTGATCAAAGGGCCGGAGTGGAGAAGGCCCCCCAGTGCCTGCTGACTGTCCCTACAGGTAGGTTTCTGAGCACGTTTGCTCTTTTTCTTTCCTTCACTCAAGTATAATCTTGTGGTCTCTTTTCCCATATTTCTTACAACCAAATTCATAGTTTTCTCACTTTACCTCCCTGTTGTTTTATCATAATGTAAGACTTAATACACTGAATAATCATTTATGTTTTCACAGATTATGATGAATCTCTTACCCCACACCTTCTAAGGTTTCACTAGACACACAAATTTGAGCATTGACCTAAATATTACTATCTATCTGCCTCTTCTTATGCAATAGTAACCCTAAAATCAGAGGACTTTATGCAGAAAGCTATCTGAGAAATCATCTAATGATCCAAATGATCCAAAGCCCACACTGTTAGTAAACAGAAATGTGAATTTACTTGTGCAAGATCACATTAGTTAATCGTAGAGCCTTGACCAGCCTGTTTTCCTAATATCCAGTTCATTGTTATTTCTATCACATCAATCTCCATTCCTTCCATTTTATTTCCTTTATTTTAGATACTGTTTTCAAATTCATGTTTTAAAACCAACTGTGGTCTAGCCCATCAGAATCCTCAAATGAAGGAATTTCCTGATACCAGGAACATTTTCTTCAATTACAGTCAAACTCCTTTGTGCAACGAGGGGAAGTGGGTGGTGGAGAGAACTGGGATTGGGGAGAGACTTGTGTAATTCATCTTTAATTAGGTGAATTCACCTACCAGTTAAACAGTTCAGAGGTGACCTTCCATGATCAATTCTTTCGTAGCATCTTGCATTCAATAAGTTATATTCAGGACAATGAAGGTCAAAAGGCACACTAGGCTCCATCGTAAATACTTGAGCAAATATGAGGAAAGACACTAGATTTAATTTCTCTTTGTTACAGCCCAAAATAAATGAAAAGAACAATATCATTGCAAAATAAGTAATTCTTGTGAGAGTCTTGGTGTAATCATCCAAAAGCTTTTTAGGGCACAAATTATTTGCAGTCATTATGGAAGAAAATTCCTGCACATACAAGTAGACATCTGTTATGGATTGAATTGTGTCCCCTGCAAAAAATATATGTTGGAGTTCTAACCCATAGTACCTCAGAATGTGACCTTATTTGAAGACAGGGACTCTATAGAAGTAATCAAGTTAAAATGTGGTCATTAGGGTGGGCCCTAATCCAATATGACTGATGTTCTTGTAAAAAGGGAAAATTGGACAGAAACACACACACACGGAAGACAATGTGAGGACACAGGGAGAATATCACATACAAGCCAAGGAATACCTGAGGTTACTAAAAACTAGGAGAGAGGAAGAAACAGATTCTACCTCATAGCACTCAAGGAATCAACCCTGCCAACACCTTGATTTTGAACTTCTAACATCCAGAACTGTGAGACAATCCATTTCTGTTGTTTAAGCCACCTAGTCCATGGTACTTTGTTATGAGAGGCCTAGTAAACTAACACATCTGATGACCCATGGGTGTCCAAGAAGCCCCAGCCAATGCTGGCAGAAATCAATTTCAGGTAACAGACGGACTATCTCTGAATGCTAAAGAAGGTATATAGCTTATTGCAAAAAATAAATCCAAGGGATTTTCCACTTCAGAATAACTGACATATTTATTCAAAGGCCAATAAATACCACACTGCCACTTTTGTCAAACCAAGGTACAGTAAGTGGCAACACGTACAAACACACACACGCAAGCACATGGAGTATATCTCTGTATTTGGCCTTGAATAGATCGGAAGTTCCCACAGTTGTCAAGACTATGATTCCAATAATTCCTGTCAGTTTAGCAGATGAGATTGGAACATCTGCATCTTCAATAAACATCATTGTCTTAAAAAGATGCTCAGAGTAAATTACAATTAAATTACAGAGCTGTCAAAGAGGGTTATAATTACAGCATTTATTCACCACATTTACAAGGCCAGACATACACAAAAGAACTAAAAGCTAAAGAAAAAAAACCCCAAACACTCCACATTACTTACCTCAGCAGGAAATCTGATGGAGGGGAGAAGAGGAGTTAGTTATCACGCAGAGCCTATTTACTGTAACAAAAATGCCTTGTGTTTCCAGAGGGTCTTCCATTCCAGAAGTTGGAGGCATTTTAAGACATCATCTTTTGGCAACTCATTCTCTTTACAATTGGAAAAAAGAGGGCCAGCAAGGTGGCCATGACTCACCCACAATTACAGACAAGCAAGGGAGGGGCTGGGACCTGAACCAAGAGCTAGGGCAACTCCTGCCAGTGGGCTGAACAAGAAAAGCAAAATCAGGATAGCCAGATCTGGCCCTTTATTATGCTCTCATCTAAAGGAGGATATTAATTTATCCAGAAATTATTTATCACACAGCTCTTGCAGAGGCCTGAAAATTGTACTTTGCTTCTCCTGTTTAAACAACACAAGGTGAAAGAGAGGAAGAAAATCCTCAACTGACATTGATGCTACTAATCAATAATGTGTTCAGAACCACCAGAAGAATGGTACAGATCTCTTAGTCACCTTCAACCTCAGTGTCCAAAAGATAAATTGAGGATAATGCTTATGTGGTGAGCAAACTGTTTGAATAAAACATTTTAAAAAACTAGATCACCATGCATGGTTTTAATCTTGCATCAACAAATATCTATGGCACTTTCTTTGTGTAAGACTGCTAGAGTCTGCCAGGGACACAGAGAGGTGTCATAGATTTGTTTTTCAAGAGCTCATAATAAGAGAGATAAGACACATAGAAAGGTAAAGCAAAATAAGGCAGTACATATACAGTATAATAAATTACTAATTCCATCATATAAATAAGTTCAGAACAAGGAGAAAATGAACTATTTCTTTCCAATATGTTTTTCACCCTTTTTCCCCTGAATATGATCACTAAATGGCCGCCTTCTTAGTGCCTTCAGGTTTACCTGGCTGTTCTAAAAATTTATTTCAATTAGTCATTCAATTAAACCTTCATTTCTACTGTGTGCGTTCCATGCTATTGGTGTAGATTCCAACTCCTGGGGACTCTCTGAATGATGTTCACAATGTCCTGCCCTCTGTGGTCCTACTCGGCTCCTGTAGCCTCAAGCTTATGACTTCTTTTATGGAGTCTGTCCATCTCATATTTGGTCTTTCTCTTTTCCTGCTGCCTTCTATTCTCCCCAGCATTATGTTCCAGCGAACTCTGCCTTCCCATGACAGGGCCAAGGTAGGGCAGCTTCAGTTTCGTCCATTTTTGCCTCCAGCGTGTTTCAGGCTTACTTTGCTCTGGAGCTTGGTCATCATTCTGGTGGGCCAGGTATCCAGAGAGCTCATCTCCAACACCATACTTCAAATGAATCAGTGTTTGTTCCTAGCAGCCTTCTTCACTGTCTGATTCTCACATTTACACATCGTAATTGGAAATAGAAGGGTGTGGACAGTCTCAGCCTCGGTCCCTAATGATACACCTTTGCTCTTGTTGATCTTTCCTAATTCCTGCACTGCTGTCCTTGTAAGTCTCAGCCTTCTCTTGATTTCTTGGCTGTAGTCTCCATTTGAATTGATGACTGAACCAGCGAAAGCAAAGTCTTTAACAATCTCAGTGTCTTCAATGTTTATGTTAAAGTTGTCTATTTGTTCTATAGTCATGATTTTTGTCTTTTTGATGTTCAAATGCAGCCCTGCTTTGGCATTCTCTTCTTTCACTTTCATTAGAAGTAATTTCAAATTATGGCAACTTTGTGCCAGTAAGTGGGTGTTATCTGCATATCTTAAGTTACTGATATTTCTTTCATCAATTTTCATTCCTCCTTCCTCTGAGACTAGCCCAGTTTTTGTATGATACGTTCTGTGTACAGAAGAAACAAACAGGGAGATAACACATACCCTTGTCTGATGCTTTTGCCTATAGAAAACCAATCTGTCTTTCTATATTCTGTCCTGACAGTGGCTTCCTATACACAATACAGGTTATACATCAGGGCAATCAGGTGCCGAGGCAACCCATAACTTTTCATGATAGACGAAGTCAAAGGCTTTACTATAGTGTATAAAACAGACTAATCTTCTGAAATTCATTGATATTGGTATTTCCATTAATATAAATTCCCAACTCACCCCTCAACTTAAACCCTTGTTTAATGGCTGTGGATGAATCACTGGGGAAAAAAGAAAGTATCTCTAACACTGAGGCCAATGATGAAACCTATGACTTTACAGAAGTTGTTCTCTGAATTAAGACTAACGATAGTAAGTTCATGACATTATTTTCCCATCCTGTGCCCAGGACAGGTATCACTTACTGATCATGTAATTATTCTCCTGCTTAGTACAAGTACAGCCCTGCAATCCTATAGTCACTAGCAAATGATCACAATCTACTGTGATAACAGAAGCCATTTGCAATTAAAGTCAAATTTTTGCAACTAACTCCTTAGTAAGCTAGTTATGTCATACAACACTGTTCTGGCTTCAAAATGTAATGAGCAGAATGTGACCTCAAAGATAGGTATGACAAGAGACTGATAGCTGGGTCCCAGTATCCATTCTCCCTTTCCTCAATGATGTGAAACTCCATGATGTTCATCTAGGTACCCAGCTGCCCACTAAAATGTTTATGGCTAAATTTTGACTAATGGGATATCCAGGATGTGAGTTTAAAGGCAAAGCATATGCCATTTTTCTTTTCCTTCCTCCATCCTGGTGCCTAGGACATGGACACGGCAGCAAGCCATCTTGGGCCACACAGATGAACACACACTATGGATGACTGAGAAAGAACTTGGGACCCAGATGTCCTGATGGAGTAGAACCATTACTATATTGTCCCCGAACTGTGTAACCCTGAGCAGTTACAAGGGGGAGAAATAAATTTCTGTCATATTTAAGTTAGTTATTTTGGACTCTGTTCTTCATGGTGAAGTTTATATTCAAACTACTAAATTAAGTACATATTAATTTATACTAGCCTAGAGATTTGATCCTTTTATCAGGAATGAAGCAATATGAAAAAATAAAAGGTAGTTTCCAAATAAAAATCAAAGGAAATGTTCTAATCGGCCTTATTTTAAATAGCAAGCATCTCATATTCCTATAAATTCTTAATTTGTCTAGAGAAAAGATAAGCAAACATACACGCATGCATATTATACAAGTGTATCTTTGTTTGTAAATCTGTTCACATAGAATATCTCTAAGTTCATAGGTGTAATACTGAGCCATGGGAGTACCGAAATCTATTTTAAAACCATAGACCCTGAATTTTTGCTGCCCAAAATGGCAAACAAATTTGAAACAAATCTGAGGATCTAAAGAGTAAATAAAAGAAAGTGTTGTTTTTTTTTTATAATGAGTCCTGGAGTTTTCATTTCTAGCTCTCCTCCCAACACACATGTGCACACGCATGCACGCACGCACACACACATGCACGCGTGCACGCGCGCGCGCGCACGCACACACACACACACACATTTAAAAGGGTTATAAGAGAGTTTAGAAAAGTTCATGGGGGCTTGAGAGTCAGTTTTAGATTATTTCTGCTCTTTTAAAGTACATCCCCATAGTTTCTGTTTCACCTCAATTCATTCCGTGTCTCTACAGCAGTCTAAATACCAGGCTAGATGGCTGTGTACCCACTCAGCATAGCTTGTCGCTACTCCAATATCATTTAAATACATGGAATTTTAAAAGACCAATATGAACAGAATTCCACCTCCCATTAACTGCTTCTGGGTGTGTGCATTATTTATTTTTTGAGGGTGTGAAAAAGGAAGGGAATCTGATGTCTTCCTAATTTTTAATGTCAGAATCCAGTTATAAAAGCCTGCCAAGAATCTGACTTTGCTTGCTCTTTTCTTCTTACCCCCACCCTCACCTTTTCCTAGCTTATTCTCAGGCAAAGTTAGTCAGGAATTACAAAAGACTTAAAGTGTATAATAAGCCATTTTCTTCTTTTCATATTTTATAAATTCTTTTTGAGTTTAAACAAGTATAATATTAGAAGTGACACCTAAAGCCCCACCAACTTAGAAAGATGGAAGAGGAGTCTAATGAGTCTGTTTGCTATTGTACTAAAGAAACTCATTTATTTAAGCTCAGCAGATGGATTGTCAGATCCAAATAATAGACGATTTTTCATCACAAGAAAAGGAATTTTAAAAATAAGTGAACAAAAACAACCAACGAAGAGGGCAAAAGAGCTACAGCCTAGAGTGTAAACCAGAGAAGTCTACTCAAGGACCCCAGATCAAGAGTTTGGGGTTGTCATGTGGGAACTATTAAGGAGAAGGGACATTCTAGCCTAAAGACCTTACCACTCTGTGGCAAGAGAGCAGCCAGGCTGTCCCTTAAACAAGGTGACTGTGTAGGATTATGCACGCTGTTTCCTACATTAGGATGTCTAGCCAAGCAGCTAGTGGTGAATAAAATTCAGCTTGTCAGTCACTCACCAAGTGTCAGCCTAGGTAGGTGCCCAGCATAGGGCTGTGTCTGCCTAAAGGAAGGGCAGTCTTTTTTGATTATGCATAAGGTTTCAAGTCATAGACCCATGGGGCTGCATCTGCCCAGAGAGGATGCTATAGGATAGCAGGAGAGCCACCCCAAAATATGCCATTTTAGCATAAGGATTATTTTGAGCTGAAGGCAACTGAGAAGAAGCAGATACAAGAAGAGCCCTCTGCTCCACTCCCCCCTTCATTTGCTTATGAGCAGGACATAAATTGATAAAGGTGACCCCCATTCCCTCTCTACCAGAAAGGACAAAAGTCAATCATCAGAGACAAATTTAGAACTTCATCACCCTGGAGATGGCACCAAAGGAATCTACATAACAAACCTTACTAACTAGCTCTTATCTTCCATTAGTTACCTCATATACATATTTGCTTTCCAACAATTTGCTGCCCCTAGAAACTCAAGTCCTTTTCCTTTGTTTTCTTCTCTAAAAATTATTTTTTCCTTTGCTAAGATGCTATAAAAGCCAAAGTTCTAACCACCTCTTGGAGTTACTTATCTCTGGGTATGCCCATGTAAGCATGATGCACATGTTAATAGAATTCTGCTTGTTTTTCTCTCATTGAAGTCTTTTGTCAGTCTAATTTACAGGGCACCAGACAGAGAATCTAGGAGGATAGTAGGAAAAAGAATTTTTTGCCTTCCCTATAATAACCTGTTCCTCATTCTCAAAGAGCAGTTTTGTCCCAAGGATTAGACCATAGCCCCATATGAAGCTAGGTACTAGATTAAATTTAAAAAAGGGAAGGAGGAGGACTGGGGTACTAGCCATGTGTCCTCTCTCAGAAATAGGATACTTCTGGTCAGGAGGTAAGGCTAAGGTGACCAGAGCCAGATTCCTGGGCATTCAATGTCAGCAGCCCCAAAGGGCCCACACTTGTTTTAATGCTTTGTTTGTACTTTTAAAATTCCTAATTCCTGAATAAAGGGCCCCACATTTTCATTTTGCACTGGACTCCACAAATTCTGTGGCTATTCACTACAGGTGAAGATGGCATAGTAAAATGCTGAAGAGTAAGAAACTGCTCCACACTGCAGCCTCTGGGAGCACAGTTCAATATGCAATTCACTTAGGAATAATGGGAGGAAGGGAGACCTCAAGAAGCTACTGACCAGACCCGCCCATAATCTAAGAATCAGACCTATTATAATCTAAGGATGATGACAGAGCACCCAGGGCTTGTTATGGGAAAAAAAAGACTTAAGTCATACCACCAAGGGTGAGAATCTTAGAGCAGCTAACTTTGTAATCCAATTGCTCCTCCTATAACTATGAGTATATCATGAAGACTTGAGTCCCTCAGACAATTACTCTCCAGTTATCAAATAACACAAGTACTCCAGGTCAGTGATGATCCTTTCCATTGTCACCAGCCCCTCGATGACTAATGGCAGGGTGCCAGCACAAGATAGTAGGATGGGAACAAAGAGAAATTTCTTTTGGTCACAGATACTTTTACTCCATTCTTTAGTAATGTAAAAATTCAGGTTTTGATTGCCATACTTGCCTGCCCTCCTATCACCTTCTTTTCACCTTTCAGCATTTTATCTTTCTGTTTTAATTCTTAATATAATGTGCAATATTATCAAAGCTACTTTTTGATGGTAAACATGCAGGAAACTTCACTAAGATTTTATGTATACTCTCACTAATTCAGCAGTGAGACAGACAAGGGTGAAGTGTACTCTCATCATGAAAATAAAATCTATTTCAAATTTCCAACTGTTAGTAGAAATGCAGTTTTAAAATCTAGCGTAACATATCCCTAAGTGATGGAATTATAGGTAATTTTCATCTTCTATGTATTCTTATTTTTAAAGTGTTTTATAATGATATTTTATTTTGGTTAGAAAGATAAAAATTATTTCAAAAGATTTAACCTGAGTAAAAATTATTTCCACATACCTTAAAAATATCTTTTTCAATATAAACAACTGATAAATAAATTAGAAGTCATTTTTACCTATTCATTAAAGCTGGTTCCTTAAGGCAATATTTGACAATTGTTATATTCTTTCATCGCTGAAAGCCTTTAGAATGTCACATAATTTTTCAGATTTTAGGTTTGAAAAACACAGGGGGAAAAAGTATAAATCACTCATAATCCAATCAATTGAATAAATCATATAGATAAAAAGTAAAATTTCCCCCAACCCCAGTTTTCCTATACATAAATTTATCTACAAATACATTCTTTTTAAATTAAAAGGGAATATAATACATCCACTTTTCACATAAAAGTATATCATGTACATGTGCACTAGAAAGTATACACACACACACACACACACACACACACACACACGTACCTCATCCTTTTTTTTTTTTTTAAATTCATTTTTATTGTTAGACTTATTGGGGTGACATCTGTTAGCAAGGATTACATAGGTTTCAGGCATACAATTCTACAGTGCATTGTCAACCTCATCCTTTTTTTTAAAGTGCATAATTTATTACATTTATGAGTTCATAATAAAATGAACACTTGGGAACCTTAAAAATGAGTTAGGAGTAACAATTAAATGTAAAACTCTCAAATCTTGGAACCTGAAATATTAAAATTCTAGCATCTAAAAAAATCTCTTTCTCATGACTATCCTAGTTTGAAAATTATTATGTTCTTCCAAAGGAAAAATGGGGATTAAAAAATAGACATGTTGATGAAGGCACCGAGTTCTTCTCAGCCGGCTTTATTCTCCGCTGAAGCTCAATAGAGGATTACACTTTCTTTACTTACAGGAAGCTATCATGTTCTAGTAACCCTCAAAACAGAATGAAAAAGGCTTATGCAAATGACAAGCTTAGTCACTCTCTGCAGGTTTGACCATTTCAGTACACTTCCAGTCCAACAGCTGGCCCAACACAAAATTTCTGAGAGTGAACTAGGAATATTTTAAAATATTTTCCGGATCTCTCCTGGAGACTCCTTTTCTTCTCTGCAGTGTAAGCACACTGAGAGGCTGGGAAGCCGAAGCGGCCTTCTGTTGCACCTGACTCAGATGCGTTTGCAGTCTGCTGGCTTTTCCTTGATGCTTCAGAATTATTACAACTTTTCATTCTCAGCTGCCTTTTCATTTGCCATTTCCAGCCGAGAAGGCAGCTTTTTTGTTTTCTCAGTTCGTTTTTTAAATTACTGATTTTCATTTGTGCACTTTCAGTAAGTTTCTTTGTTTTTTTTTCCCATCTATTCGCTGCTTTCTGTTGAGTCACCAAGAGATGCCTCAGTTCAACCATGGCATTCTGATTACTGTCTTCCATTTCTCTCAATTGAACTTCAAATCCATCTTCCTTTATTGAAAATTCATGTTCCGTTGAACTGATCTTTAATTTTTTTTTTCCTTTTTGAGCCTCGAGAGCAATCTTCCTTAAGTCCTCAGTCTCTGTAACTGTCCATTTTCTTCCTGAAGTTTTAGCACCTTTGTTCACAAATTCCCAGGTCCCTCCCTCAGATTCTAGTACATTTTGAAGTTTCTGAATGATTTCTTGGCAATGTGATATCTCTTCTGAGGAATTTATTTCAAGTTGTTTTATTTTCTGTCTTAAGTCTTGCCTGAAGATCACCTTCTGATCATTCTGCAACCAGGCATCTTTGGTGCCTTTCTTCCCGTTTTCTGTAATCACCTTGCTTTGGTTTGTCTTCACAGTAAATCTTTTCTAGTCTTCCTCCCACTGCTCTTTTCTCCCTGATGGTTTGTTCAGTTTGGACTTGTCTTTTGGCACACTCTGTATGAAGGGCTGAAATTTCTTATTAGTCGAGCAATGTACATTATAATGTTTTCTTGTGTTTGTAATTTCCTTCCTGGTTATTATGGCAGCATTTTCCATAAGCTAAGAAATCACTTCCTTCATTTTCTCTGTACCTTCTTTTTGCTTCTCCTCAAGCAGAGCCTGATTTTCTTTTCTTTCCTTTTTTTTTTTTTTTTTTTTGCAGGTTACCTACTTCTAAGAGTTGCATACTATTTCTGGCTTTTACAATAGCTTCATATTTCTCATCTTCATTTCACTGCATTTTGCTTTCAACTTTCTAGTCTGTTTTTCCTGCTCTTAACTGGGTGGCTTCTTTGATTGGCACAGATAATCTTGTTTCTAATTGTTTTATACTAGATTGTAACTGCTGTAAACACATATCTGATGCTTTCTCTCTTCCTTAGGCAGACACTCCTTTTGCATCTGTCCTTGAATATCTTCAGATACTTTAACTCCTCCACTTTTGCTACTGCAATGCTCAGATCTAACTAAGTTGTTCTTGGAGTTGCTCAATTTCCACATTTTATTCAGGTACTGTTTGCAGAAAGTGTTGGTTAGTCATTTCCATGTTCTCATTAGTCAGATGGAGTTGCTTAATCAATTTGTTGAAAATTGGTCAGCTGATTCTTTTGTTTTTTACTTTCAACTACATAAATCTGGGCCTCAGTCATACAAGGTGAGGCAATTAATTTCACAAACTCATCCTAGAAAAAGTGCTACATACCTCGTTGCTGAATATCACTATGGTCACCTTTGAAGTATTCCCTTGGGAAGCTGTGCACCGACGCAAGCACCTAGTCCACCCTTCAAAGCAATTTGGAACTCTTTTTCCAGAATGGCCATCAGAGCTCTGGTCATACCCAATGTCTGACAATTAAGTTTGTGAACTTTCCACCTTGTGCTTACATTGGCAGCACTATACAAACAACTCAATAAGGTGTCATAACCCAAGTTGTTTGTACAGTGCTACCAACCTAACTGCACGGTGGCAAGTTTGCAAACTTAATTGTCAGATTTTTGGGTATAACGACAGCTCTGATGGCCATTCCAAAAAAGAGTTCCAAATTGCTTTGAAGGGAGGACTAGGAGCTGGTGTCAGTCCATAGCTTCCCAAGGGGAGTACTTTAAAGGTGACCGTAGTGATAGTCAGCAGTGAGGTATGCAGCACTTTTTCTAGGATGAGTTCACGAAATTAATTGTCCAACCTTGCATATTCCTGGGAAAGTTTCTACAGTCTGTCCAACTCCAGAGAGACAGTCTGCCAGAGTTCTACAGCCTGATTTTTTTTTTTCTTGTTTGGCTAGTTATAATTGTTCTTGAAGATTCCTGACTATTTCATTATCTATATATATGTCATTTCCCATCTCTGTACCAAAGGGAAGGGCCTCCAATTGGTTTTCAACACCATCTTTTATTCACTGTGCAACCTTTCATTTTCTTTGATGACATTTTTAAGTTGTAGTAGTTTCATCTTACCCACTTGTTTATGATAATATTTCAGCTGCTCATTTAGCTCTGCCAGATGGCTTATCACACTCAGTAATAATAAGAGGTGCTAAAAGCTTTGGTCAACTACCAAGTTTCCTAATGTGTTATCTCCATCTCCTTTGAAGACAGCTTTCTGTACTAATGAATATTTGGAAAAATTTTCGATCTGATATCACCTAAACCCTCATTTAGTCTTCAATTTTGATCTCTCAGAAAGTCAATTTCTTTGCCCATTTTGATAAATTTTAGGTTTGGCACTTTCACCACTTTAAGTTTCCTCAAAAATACACAGAACTTGCTGTACCAAAAAACAAAACTAAGGCACTTCTCTGGAGGTTGTCCAGCGCTTCCTCTTCCCAGGTCCCAGCCACATGCCTCACTCAGAAGAAAGACTTCATGCAGGTTTGCTGGGTACTCATGTAAATTCTGTTCTAGGTTCACATGAATCTCAGCCTGGCTGAGACTGGGACACGTGTGGATATAGGTGTTCCACAGGTCCTGCAGTCATTTTGGGCCACCTGGGACAGCGAGGAGGGAGCTGGAAAGCAGCCAGGTGGTGGTGGACTTTGCAGACTGGGTGGCGACTCTAGCAGGGCTGGGGCCAGCAGTAGACATTACTCGGCTCATCCTGCGACTTTGAAACTGGTGACCCAGACTGCTCCTTGGAGACCATTATGCCATCTGCATCATCATGCCAGCATCAGCTCCCACCTGTACATTGTCCTTTTTAGGGACTGTCTAAACATAATTTATTTAGCCAATTTCCCCACTGCTTAGCAAGAATAGATTGTTTGCAATTTCTTGCTATTGCAAACATGGCTTCAATGAACATCTTTGTACATGTATCTTTTATATGCAATGTTATCATATCACTTCTGTAAAATTCTTGAGTGTTTTTCTTCAGTTAAAGAGGCTAGACATTTTAAATCTTAATAAATGCTATCAAATTATCCTCTTAAAAAGTTCATCAAGTACACTCTCATAGCATATGAGTATCTCTTTTCTCACGTCCTTTATAGCACTTAACATTACCAATTTTTTCAACTGTTCTTAATCTGATTATAGAAAAAAACAATTCCATTCACATCCAAAAGTGTCTTTTTACATGTTTTGGTCATTTACAATGAAACTTCTGTACATGTGTTCAGATACACTGTCTATGTTTCTACTGGCTTGCTCTTGTCTGCTTTTATATAATCATTGTTGCTAGTTGAAATCACTCCTTCAAAATACCCAGTGTTGAGTATGCCCTGCAGTTTGAGGGGACAGCATCATCTAAGGATATACCAGTTTTATTAATTAATTTCAGCTTTTAATGTTTTCACACGTTAGCACAAAAGAATAAAATATATTTATTTACTACTAATAATCAAAACTCTAAAACTGTAACAGTGCTCTCAAATGCTGAATATCAAGAGAGAAGACTTAATGGAAAGCATCATACCACAGCATACATAGCCATGAAGTTATTTTCTTCACTTGAATAATTTCATGTGTACCCACAGCAGTAAGAATCACAGCACACCTCATCACACTGTGAGCAGCTTTAAAGAGACAGAGCCATTAACTTTCACAAGAAAATTTTAAAATAATTACACAGAATACTCTCATCAGTCTTCATAAAGTAATCTGGATGTTAAAAAAAACTAATATAAAATGTACAAAATAAATGACAAGAGTTTGGTTAGAATAGTGAGTTTGGGAGATATTTTTTCTGGCTTTCTTTAAATTTTCTAAATGGTATTTTAATTCTGTCATATATATAAAAGTAAAATTTAATCCTGAAATTAGAGAGTGGTGATGGTTGCATAACTCTATGAACATGCTAAAAGGAATCACAGATTGCAAACTTAAAAATGGTAATTTTATTATATGTATATCTCAATAAAATTATTTTTATAACAGTAAAAATTTTAAGGTAAATTATTACACTGAGGGGACAAGAAGTAAATTGGAACTTTGTACTTTCTGCTCAATTTTGCTGTGAATCTAAAACCATTCTAAAAAATAAAGTGTATTTTTTAAAAAAACTAGTTAGTTTTTTGTTAATTTTCCATTAATTTTATGTTGCAAAATCTGGAATGCAGTGGAATACATAAAAACTACAGTATAATAAGCCTGTTCACAACCCCCTGTTTTGGCATTGATATCTGATGAGCAGTTGAAAGACTTCTGAAAGTATTAGTGAAATGAGTGTCAGTATATTCAAAAACCTGTACCTTTTACCTTGAACAACTTACAGACTCTGTATAGAGTGACCTATGCTCCCACAAAGCTTATTACAATAAATAATGTTAATAGTAGAAGGGAGATATCCATTCCCTCCATTTCTATTCTGGTTTGGTTTCTGGGGTTCCAGCTGATAATTAATGAAAATTTCATTGTGTAGAACTATGTTGTAGGAAAAAAAAACTGCTCTAGATTAATTAAAAACCCACAGAGTATATTAGTTTCATTTATCACTGGTGTACTGTAATGAATGACAGCACTCTGGAGGGTGGCTATTCTTCTACAACTTTCTACCTGAATGCTAGAGAAAGGGAGAATGTGCATCAAATATTGCATCTAGAATGCTAAACAAGAAGCCAGAGTAATCATCAAGATATAAGTAAAACTCTTTTACTATAATGGATTTACTATAATGACTTCTGAATGTTTTAAAGTTTCCACTCTTTGGAAGGAAGTAATAAAAGTAAAATCCATTTTCATTTTCAAGTGCTGAAGGGGAAGAAAAGAATATTTCTGTGTTGTGGTGGTCAGGTCTATGGAAAGAGCCACTAGGCCCAACTTGGGATCCTACAAGTCAGAAGTTTAAATTAACTTTTAGTGATGTGGAAGCTCAGGGGAGACAACACTTCTTTCTGGAAGGAAACTTGAGAAGTTCTTAGGGAGTGAGGTACAAATGACACCAGTATTGTTAGACTTCAAAGGAAGGGCATAACGAAATGTTAGGTTCTCTCTAACCAAGCCTGTTCCTCACACCTAAATTAACGTACTGATAAAAGCATGAAAAACACCTAAACAGTTTTTGCTGCAAAATTTCAGCATTTCTTCTACTTTTAGTTTGCTGCCTTGATAATTCTGTGGGCTACATCTCATTCAAGTGGCTGATTTTTCAGATCTCACATGTAAGTTAGGGGGAGCATCTGTGATTGGGACAATTGTCTTTAGGATTTGTTTTACCTGCTCTGCATCAAGCTGTAGGGGCTGACCTCCCCAGAATGTCACTCTGCTCTGCAAAAAGTGAGAAGGAGCCCACCAAAACACAAATAAAAATCCAGAAGCTGATAAAATACAAGGGAATCCATTTGATAAATGAAAAATGTAGGGAATATCTGACTGAACCTAAGTGCTCTATGGCTGATCAAGTTACACTATTATAAATTTGAATCACCAAACACTAAGACAAAAACTGAAAAGCTAAGGTAAATAATTTGGCCTCATTTTAGAGTCTATAATTTTTTTATGCCATTTATTTTCCCCCTTAACTTTAAGGACACAAATCTTCTATTCTGCCTTTTTAAAAGTCAGCATTGGCAATGGACAAATTTGCTTTTATTTACAGAAGACACTAAAAGAACATAGCTATGGTTCTGAGAAAAATGATATTTGTCAAGTAACATTAGTGTACAGTGCCTGGCACAAGGTAGGTAATAAAAATTTATCATAAGTGGAGAATCAGAGCTCTGTTGATGAAGGTTTTATGTATCTATTTCTTCACCCGTACTAAGCAGTTTCCCTTTCTCTTCCTCTTTTTATTCCTATTTCCATTCAAAGTACTACCCCCACACCATCCAAGGAACAGACAAAAAATGTCTTGTATTAAAGGAGAGGAGGAATAAGATTATTATGGGTCTGCTTCTTCCCCAATTAAATGTTAGAATTAACTTCTAAGGTCAAAAACTTATGATAACAAATTCATGTCTCAAAGAAATAATAACTTAAAATATACAGCAGAGGGGAGTTCCCTGGTGGTGTAGTGGCTTAGGGCTTCGGCGCTGGTGCTGTCAACGCTGTGGCCTGGGTTCGATTCCCAGCCAGGGAGCTACCCACATACCAAAAAGAAAAAAAAATACGGCAGGTGTACTGCTATTATATATATGGCAGTAGATATACTTGTTTTTCTAACCCCAAAATGAAATCTGATTTGGGGTTTAGATAAAAGGAACTTGAGCAATCAACTCCAACAAATAACTGTAGAACTGTGTAGGTAAATCACATAGTAATGTAAATTTGTGATTTCTAATGAGGAAAGGTAAGAAATAATGTAGTCAAGGGAATCATCTAATCAAGAAAAATAAAATACATTTCCTAAAATAACCAAAAATTCACCCTATACAAAAAAGAAATAGGGAGACCTAACAGACTTCGTAAGCACCCTAGAGATGTAGTAAAAGCTTCATAGTACAAGTCACATCAATTATTTTGGAGCCAGGCTTTCACCAACACACTGTAAAATCATATTAACCTGAGGGCATGTGTTGGTAAGGACTAGGTATGGAGAGAAGAAGAGAAATTTATTGCAGGCATAATGCAGAATGTCTTCCGAAGTTCTCATTTAACCAAATTCTGATATCTATTTTTCTAAAAAAATAATGTGTATAACATCCAAAGAAACTATTTTCAACCTACAATTCTTTTAAAGAGAGAGAAACTGCTCTGGATAAAACAAAAGCATGTAATACCCAGGAAATTAACCAGCAAGAATGAACTAGTGGACACATATTCTCTTTATCCCTGCCAAGAAAGATGAAATAAACCCAATCATTGGTAGTTTCCATGTAACTCATGTGAAAAAATTTTGAGGAAAAGAAGTTGAAATGGGAACTTAAAATCAAAATGTCCTGATCAGTAGTAATAAAACAGATATATTTTAGGGTTCTTTTAGCATTAATGATAATTCTCATTTATATGATATTATTGAAGGATGAGGTTAACTAAATGTAACTCCCATTAAAATTTTTAAAAACTGAAGCATTTTGAACTGGAATTTTTCTATAATGAGTTATACAGTGAATAGAATGTAGACTGTTATTGATGTTTCAGGGCTACTACTACAAGGCTTAGTTGCAAAATGGTATCTTGAGAAACAGAAGTAGACAGAATGGTCTGTCTCAATCAATGGCCATTCTGCCTTAAATCATTTTTGTGCCTATTTTAAAATGAGGATTCTGGGGTGGAGTGTGGGATACGAGAGGACCTGGGTTCTGGCCCATTTCAGAGGCCACCCAGTCTCAGACTTGTGTCCTGACTCTGACCACCTCAGGCCTTCACCATGCATCACCACCATCAGCATTTCCCCATATCACTGACCCTTCCATAAAACAAAACAAAATAAAATAAAAATAAATAAATGAAATCAGTATTCTGCCTACCTTCATGTTTTCAACTGTCACTTCTTATTAGGTCAGTGAGTGTGATTCTCATAATTCCCTCATTTCTAATTTTGCACAGGCTTTTGGTGCCTTGAGATAGGAGATCAGACAATAAAGCATGATAGAATTATATGTAAAGAGAAATCACTAAATGCAGAGCAAAAGCCTAAGAAGCTCCCACTGAGTTAGAGAATGAATGGCATCTGTTGCAGCTGCCTCTGCTTTGCTTTGCTTACTTCTGGGGCTTCTGCTATGCCCCCAGATAGTGGAGGTTACAGTACAAGTTATTTATGGTTAAATCCAGGTATTTGGGGGCACTAAAAACAACAGGGAAAAGATGGCTTCTGTCTCTTTAATGTGCAGCTCAGAGTTCGTACCATACCTGAAACATCAGCACTTAGAGCCTCATTATGGATACTCTGTGTAAGTTTAATTTCCTCCATGGCCATGATTTTGTTAAATGTGACTGAAATAAAAAGTACAGCATGCAGTCTATGAGCACAAAGCTTACGAAAATGAAAAAAAAAAAGGTGCCCCACCCTTATTTATCAATTCTGCCCCCTGTCTTCCACTTCAGTGAAAGCACATAATCTTTCACCAAGTGGATGCATATAATATGTAATAAGATGGAAGGGATGGAGGAAACAAGTGGTACCTGTAATAAAACAATGAAATTATGATTGCATTTCACAGTCTATAAAACTGCACATTCACTGAATTACAGTCTCCATCAAATTGCTGACCTCTGCACTGGGGAGAGATTGACTGCATTTCTCATACCTGAAACGGAAAGGCAGGATTAGTTCAGGGGTGCTTTCCTTCTTAGTATTAACAGAGTCAGTGTTTATACTGGATGAGACTACATAATTCCCCAACTATGCATAAGAAAACTAGATCTTGCCAAATTTACAAACCTCTTACATCTCACCTCATCTCTTCTGTTTCAAATGTTCTCTATTATCTAAAGATTTATATTCTGTTATTATAGTCTAATTTCTTATAATATTTTCAGGATATTCTGTTATTATAGTCTAATTTCTTATAATATTTTCAGGATAACATAATAGGTTTATCAAACATCATCATCACCATCACCACTATCATCATCATAATGATGATGATGTTTTCTTTTGCTCCTGCTTTTGTTTTCTGAAGAATTCAAAATTCTGCGCAGATATTTTTCTCATAGAGGTTATTTAGAAAGAAAAAATATTCTGTATTTACCAATTAAGGCAAAAATAATTTTTGAAACATTTACATTTATAGGTCAATTTTTATCCTCCTGCTTTGCAAGGTGTAACACATTTGCATTTTAAGTTCTGTTTTTTTAGAAAAATTAAATTCCGTGTGCTTTTCTATCTTATACCCACAGGTTCCTTTGGCATCCATTTTCCTACATGGTATAAATAATCACCTAAATTGTCGTAAAACAAAAAACCTTTCCTATATTTTTTCAAGTACGTTTTTGAAGCATTCATTTCTCTGCATTTCCATAACTTTCAGGGTTTGATCTTGGCAATTTGTATAGCTTTACTAGCAGTTTCTTACAACATTTTGCCATGAAGTATTTGTGCATCTTTTTTCTACATAGTTTTAGCCACGTTTTGACTAGGCCCCCCTCTGTGCCTTGAAATCCCCACATTCTGGCACAGTGGCTACGTTATGAAGAAAGCTGTACATCCTCTCTACCTCTGCATCATTGTAGGAAGTATTGCCTTGAACTCAAAATATCCTTTTCATGACCTGTTCCTTTCCAAGGTCTTATTCTTTTATTTATTTATTTAGTTTTTTGTCTTATTCTTTTAAAGGAATCACATCATTCATTAAGAAACAAACAAAAAATGAATTAAAAAGAATTTTAAAAAAAGAATTAAAAAAATTAAAACAAACAAAAAACCCCCAAAATACAACTCAAATAGAAAGATAAAAGATATACCTTTTATTAGCATTACAACAAAAGTCTCTTCTTTTAAAAATTCCTAAATTTATTCCATCCTTCTCTTATTCAATTTACTGCTATGATAATTAACACAGTTTCAACACAAATGTCATCTCGCCATTTAGACTTGACCAGATCTATCCCAGAGGTTCATACGACTGGAGGTCAATCAACTTTCAAAGAACTGTCCCTGTTTCCCACGTTTTCCCTTTTCATTTTGCTTACCTCTGAAACATAAGTTAAAATATGAATGGTTCTTTATTCATTTTTATTCCTTTCATGTATCCTTAGAGTAATTACTCTGTTAGTGGTAACCTAAAATCCCATTATCACCAAAGAACTGGAGATTTTGAAGCTTCACTAATTTTTTCTCTATTACCACTATCATATTGCTGTGAATGTCACAGTATTGCTTTTAAATGCAATTTCCTGGGTCTGACTTACAAATGACCTCTACTGGAATGGCCTGAAATCAGTTACACATTTTCTTTTGTAGGATCTATTGCCACTATATATTGCAAAGTATTGCCTGTGAATTTGAATTGATCTTTTATAATCCACCCATCTGATCATGGAATGTTAGTAAAGAGTTGGGAAAATATATCAATAGAGTTCATTGTATATGGGAATGTGTTTTTAATCATTTTATGCCTATGCACACTGACTTTCATAGTGCTTATGTTATTTTTCCATTTAATCCAATTCATCAGCTACTTATGGAATGCCCCATAATATTGAACTATGAAAATGGGGGATAAAAAAGAAGCATAAATCATAATCTGGCCTCAGCAAATTTATAATCTCAACAGAGTCAGGAAAGACAATTCTCTAGTATTGGAATATGAAAAACAAAATAAACAATCAAACAAAAAACCAGAAACTCTTCTAGATTTTCTAAATAAAAGGCAGAAGCCTGTAAGCATTCTTTGATTTAGTATTTGCCAATCTGATAATTTGCAAGAGATTCCCTGAGATCATGCACACAACAGGGGCAGACAAGAAGTAAAGATTAGCAATTTAGTTGAAGAATGATTCTCGTTACTTAATATCAATATCTGAATCTCAATACACTTTTGTTGTTCTCTACTGATAGTGTGTATGTTTCTGATGGAAAATTATGTTGTAGTGAAATGGGCAATTTGGGAATGAAGAAAATTTCAAGTCAAGTACTTTGAAAATCTCAATAGTCTACTTCATATCATACTTTGTATCTTTCTTTTCTCATACACCCCTTCTCTTGTTAATTTCTTTTAAATAATTTCCTCCAAATGTTGTGTTGTGCAGGAAGGGACTAACTGCAATTATTTTACTTGGTATTCAATAAACATTATGGCAATATGCAAACTATGTGCGAGGGCAAGGGACTCAGAGATTAATCAGAGGTTGTCCCTACCTTGGAGGAACTCAGTTTTATGAAATATTGTTGTCTGTGTCTGGTGAAGGGAGGCTGATAGTAATCACGCCCCTTTATGTCTGATATCATAATTCTCTGGAATTTCAAAGATCTTTCATGCTTATATTTTATAAGATAAATTTCACTTTTTTGAGACCAGGAAAAAGTCTTCCCATTCTACTTATCTGAAATCAGGTATCTTCCTTAGATTACTTGGTTTCCTCTGCAGAGGACAATATTTATGTTTTTTAATTTTTCCCCCTCCCAAAGACTTTTAAAACATGACACATGTTATATTTTAAGTCATTTTTCTATCCCTTGGTCAGCTTTTTAAAAATCTCTTGTTCATTTGTCTACTTTTCCTCATAGTCAACCTTTTCCCACAATTCTACACAACGTTACTGACCTCCTCATACACTTTGTTTCGATTTTAACACTTGCCTCATGCCTTCCGTAGTGACGCCAGTACTGGATAATGTTGCTAAAATCTCCAGGGCAGTGGGCACAATGTGGTGAAAATAAGACTGCCAGCACAGTATACCTTCTTGAACAAAGATTAAAAACTCATTACAAAGTTATGAGTTTTGCTCTTCCTTCAATGCATTATAGGTTCACATTTATAGTTTAAAAGGTTTTGGAAAACTCTTGACAGGAAAAAATAAATCCTACTGGGCAGTTCTATCACACTACTTGTCTGAGGTATTGTGCAAATTGGGGGTATCCAAGGGCTATCTGGAAAGTATTCAGTCAGGTAATATGAAAAATAGAGGCGTTATGGCTGGGTTTTTTCTGGACAGTCCTCATATATATGGGACTGTGAGAGAAGAGAGGTTAAACAGACTCCCGTGCAAGAAGGCCAATGGTAATCTTCATCGTTAGATTGCCGAGGTTACTACACAAAGGGGTCACAATTTATCCACGATTGTGTATCAGATCTTTGTTTTGCATCACAACTTAGAATTCATTTTCCTTTACAAATAATGTTTAAGTGGTGGTTGTGGTATTCCAGTCAGAGCTGATTTCCCTAACTGCTGCAGAACACATGTGCTGGGGTAGGTAGAAGAATGG